>CATIWF010022209.1:0-85988 GCA_949630135.1 Balakata baccata | reverse complement strand
TCATGAGTGTTAGAAATATGTGTTGAATTATGTTCCTATTTTGGAATAAAAAAATTTTATTTCTTGTTTGGCAAGTGTGATTCTTACGATAATTTAGTATGATTCTATTTAATGAATTTATGAGATTTTTCGAGTGTAATTGGTTTTTAAAATTTTTGAGAGATATTCTCTTGTTTTGTATCCCTTTTCTAGATTATTAGTGATTTATTTTTGAGAGATATTCTCTTGTTTTATTTTTTTTATTTTTCTTTTGATCTTTTATTTTATTTGTCACATCAGTTTTGGCCAAATAAATATTTGGATTTGTTGCCACTTTTCTTACAATGAGATAAAATAGTGACCTCACTCTAAGTTTCCAATAAGCGATCCGACATGAAAACCTTATTTTAAAATAAAAAAAAGTTTATCTTTTTCAAAAAATTAAACAAAAGTTTGAATATTTAAATTGAATAGTTTCCAATCAGTGATCTAGCAAGAAATCTTCAATTATTATATAATTTTTTAAAAAATAAAGTATCATATTTTCTAATATATATATACATAAAATCTAATTTATATAATATTTATAATGATAATATCATAATAACAGTATTAAAAATGTGACAATATTACTTTAAAAAAAATTGACTATACTATTCTGACTAATTATTGAAAACTGGGGATCTTTGCCAGTCTGGAAAGTCACTGTCACGATATATGCCTTACCAAATCCTTTCATATCAAATAATTATTTATTTAATTAAGAACAGGTTGATACCAACTTTTTTAATTTGATTAGATATTTTAAATTTAAATTTTAAAGTTTTTTAAAAAATACTTAGCCATCAACCGAATTTCAGGTTAATATATTTGAAATTAATCGAAATAATTTTAATATAAAATTAAAAATAAAATATTAATTGTAAATATTTGTTGATTAGATAAGAAATGAAATCTTGCTAGTTGTTGTATCTTTTCATTGTTTCTTGTAGATACAAAGTATATATTGTATTATAATTACTGTAACAAGTTCAGATCAAATAATAACAAAAAAAAATTATTTTCTTCTCTTTCCACCATTATTGCCGCCTCAAAACCTGTTACATTCATTTGAAAAAGGAAGAACGTTAAAGATTATATATCAGAATTCTATTCTATTCTATTCTATCAAATTAATTATAATAATATTTTAATATAATTATATTAGGTCCTAGTTTGAATATTATATAATACAATATAATATTTTAGATTAGATCCTAGAGTAACTTGAATATAATTGCCATTATTATAATATGCAATATATTGTTTATTGTTTTTTTTATGAGGTTTGCTTAATTATTTTAATGTCGTGCAATTATATACTATAATTAATTATGCTATATGCACTTTAAAGGAAAAATTAAAAAAAATCCGAATTTTACCGAATTTTGCAATTATATTTAATTTTAAAAAAATTCTATTTAAATTATATAACATTTCATTTTTTAAACAAATGTAGTTTCGGTAGTATGAATCTAGTATCCGAACCTAATTAGCACTTACATAAATTGACCTTAATAAAATAATTAACGCTGATGTGGATTAAATTACTGGCTGAATTAAATAATTAGATTATATAGCAAATGCTTTAATCCAATTATCTAATTATAATTGAATATATTTAATTTAATCAGCATATTTAATTCACCTTCATGGCCAGCTACTTTATTCGGTTAATCCATGTAAGTATCAGTTAGGTTCTAAGAGTGTTTCATGCTATAAAACTATATATGTTTCAAAAATTAAAATTTATATAATTTAAATAAAATTCTTTTAAAATTGGATGGCGATTTTTTAATTTTAAATTATACATTTATCATTAATAAGCAAAAAAAAAAAAGAAATAAAAAAGGAAAAAAACTCAAAGCCTGAGATTGATTTTGCAATACATTAATCAATTTGTGTTTATTGATAATTTCTTATTTATAATTTTATAAATTCAAATTTTGGTCACATGAAGGCAAAATTTTACCTCCCTGCTGTTGTTGATTGATTAGTTGAACTGTTTGGTACATAATTAATTATAATTGTTCATATGATATATACCATTTTTGTAGTTATAAGCTTAATAACCATAATAGGGACTTAAGATATGATTAGTTTTATAATAATGCATTTTCATAAAGTTATGATTTTTCATTTTTGATACAAAATAATAGCTATTTAAAAAACATATAATATGTTATAATTAAATGAAGACATTGTAAAATTTAGTAGGCAAATGAGTTTGAATCTAACTCTTTTTAGATGCTAGCTCAAAAGAGTAGCGTTGTCTTATCCATCATAAATAATATAAAATAATTATACCCAAACAATGTAGAAAAATTTAACACCCTCTCCTTAAGTTGAGGCTGTTGCGGAGGTATAATGCAACAAATTAGCACTTAGAGTGTGAAAGTAGCAGACCGTATTATTCATAGACTAAGCGTAGATACCCTATTATTGTTTGGCTCTAATACCATATAAAATTTAGTAGGTAAAGATACTTGAATGATACTTTTACCAAAAGTTATTTAAAAAAAGAAAATTATCCAATCCATTATAATAAGTAAATTATAATTATAGTCAAATAATATGAAATAATCTAAAAGACATAAAATCAAAAAGTTCTCAGTAAACTTAATTTAGGTAATTACAAAAAAAAGTATTGTGCAAACTATATAGTTCCGACTTATGAATTACAAACGAAAAGCGAAGCATATATTTCCGATGTTTTGACAAATATATTCATGTTGTAAAATGGCATCACTCATTCTCATGGCCATAGCGTTCCTCCATCATAATCCATATGGAAATTGATCTACTCGATCAATGTTAGCTCTGCTATAGCAATTTAGGTAAAGAAGAGTCCTTGTAAAAAAAAAAAAGGGTATCATATTACACTGAGGAACAATTTGGTTTAAGGGTGAGAATGAAAAAGAGAATGAGAATTGAAATGAAGGGGAATGATTATAATTAATTAAGAGTACATTAAAAAAATTAAAAACATGATTATAATTTATATTTAGTTAGTTAGACTTAATTTCCATGTGAATGACATTTTCATTAGCTACGAGGGAGAAGAGAATGAGTATTCTTATTGATGGAGGAATCATATTCTGATTCCCACTAGAAAAATTCTTAGGTAGACCATGTCTCCATGTTATCTATAGATTAAGTCAATCGCTTATTGATATACATTTAATTATTTTATTCTCATTGATTAAAATAAATGAAATATACATATATGTCATTTAATAAATGAATTAGTTTATAGATGACACGGTAGATAGAGTCTATCTAAAAATTTTTCTTCCCACTAATTTTTTTCCTAACCAAACATTATTAATGAGAATCACTCATTTTTATTTCCATTTTCACACATTTTTTTTATAATCCAAACAGCTCCTTTAATGGTGAGAATGAGAATAGAAATTGAAATGCGAATAAAAATGATTGATTTTAGCATGTTTGGTTCATTTTTATTTATTGAAGAATAAAAATGTGAATGAAATTTCATTTACATATGTTTGGTTAAATTATCATGTTTATATAATGCATTAATTTGTAGATCAATAATAAAATAATATAATTTTTTCTAAAATTAAATATAAAGAGATCCTCAAATTAAATATATATTCTATATTTATTTAAGATAATTACACTTTTAATTTTGTCATTATTAAAAAATAAATTAATATTTTGAGAATTATAAATTTTTCATAATTTTTTCTAACATTAATTAAGAGTAAGAATATTGAAAAATTAAAAATAATTATAATTTATATTTGTTTATAAAAGCATACATTAAGTAGGTGTATAATAATTAGGATTTAAGATAATTCATATTTTAATAAGTTTGACTTTTTTTATATATATAAATATTTTTATTTTATTAACCTTTGAGGGGAAAAACCACTACAGTAAAATACTAAGGTGATGAATAAACCCTTTCCTAAACTAATAAAAGAGTCGAGATCAAAATAAAACCTTGTCTCTAGCTAGCACAAAAGAAAGAAGAACAAAAATCAGACGCTTCTTATGTTTGGCCAAAGCTGCCTCCTATCTCTAGACCAATACTGAATACCTATTAGTGATAAAAATAAAGAATGTACAGTATAGGGGAAATGGGGATGCTAGGAGCTAAACCATAACTAAGTGTGAAAATAAATATGATGAATGACATCTTTAGTGTTTGGATTATTGCCATTAAAAGACATCTCATTTCGATGGAGCCAAATGGACCACGAAATGGAGAAAAATATAATCTGCCAAAATTGCCTTTGAAATTTTCCTCTGCTAAAGCTTCTACAAAGGTAGTAAAAGTCAGCCAGATTGCTTGGAATTACCATGTAAATGCCCTATCACTTCAAAAAAATAGCACCAGCATTTCCAAGAATGAAAGCAATGGAGCAAGACATGATTTATAGTTTTCCCAAAAGTACTACAAAAGGGACAGTGGTTTGTTGAAATAGAGCATAAATCTCGACTAAAAAGGAAGTCATTAGTTACCAACCTATCATAGAACACAAACTATCCAAACAACTCTACTTTGGTTGGGAACAAATTTGACCAAACAACAGAAATTTTCTCTTCATCCTCAAATCTATTATGTAAAAACGAAATATTCAAAGAGTGAACCGAAAATTCACCATCCTTGTTCAACTTTCAAACAAGTTGATCCTTTGAGCATGGAGAGATACAAACATCTTGCAATGAGGAAAAAAGACCACTGAATTGTTGTGTCTCTTGTACATTTAATTCCCGCTGTCATTCAAACTTCCAAAACCACATAGAAGAAACCCAATATCCCACTTTTGAAACAAATGAAAACCGGTTGCAGCTGAGTGTGAATAAACCTAGATATTTTGAAGATAGACTTTGATCCATGCCAACAATCAGTCCAAAATAAAATGCTTTTTCCATCACTGATTTTGAAAAAGATATTAGGTTGAATAAACTGTGAGACACTATCACTCGAATTTTAGATAGAGGAAATGGCTTGCGAAAGAGAAGAAAAGTGGCTTTTGCTAGACATGAGATCTAATCGATAAGCTGAATATTTGTGGCAAATAGCACTCATCCACAAACTGTCAGATTCAATATGAATTTTCCAGTCACTTGAATAAAAATGCTTTATTATGTAAGACTAAGTGGCTCACCCCTAAACCACCACATTTTTTTGATCTAATTATAAGATCCCAAGGTGCACGATGTATCTTCAAGCTATTTAAACCACCACTCCAAAAAGAAACTTTGTATATGACGATTTATCAAATTAGCCACAATAGTAGGAATTTTGAAGATTGAGAGAAAGTAAAGTGGTAGAGAAGAAATATAAGCCTTTATAAGAGATAGCCTTCCCGCCTATGAGAGAACCTTTCCTTTCCAAAAAGCTAACTTATTCTAAATCTTTGAGATCACTGGGCATCAAGTTGCTATACGGTTGGGAGAAGCTCCCAAAGGTAGACTAAGATAGGTAAAAAGGTAAGTCAGCAACATTATAAAAAATGGATGCTGCAATAGAACCAATAGAATCAGTGCTGGAATTGATACCAATCAGTGAGATTTTATAAAAATTAATCCGCAAGCCTGAAATAAGAGAGAAGCAACAAAGCATCTGCGCCAAAACATTGAAATTGCTGAACAAAATCTTTAGCAAAAATAATCATATCATCTACAAATTGCATATGGGTAACAGTAGGCTCCCTTTGAGGAAACTGAAAATCTGATATCATATCTAGATTATGCATTTTGTTAATTAATATAGACAACGGTTCCACTGCAATAATGAACAAAACGGTGAGTGAGGGCATCCTTGCTTCACACTATGAAAACTATAGAACTCCTCAGAAGGCATGCTGTTTATCAAAATATAGGATTTAGAGTTAGATAGACACTCTAAAATCCAATTACACCGTCAAAGGCTTAAACCCATAGCAATTATATTATTTATCAGAAAGTTTCAATTAATAGAATCAAAAGTCTTCTCAAAGTCAATCTTAAAAAGACATCCGCTTTAATGAAGTGCCAAGCCCTTTTATAGGAATAAAAGTTTACTCCATCAGGCCAAGAACATTGAAATTACTGCCCTCAATGTTGAGGATCCGCAAGACCATACAACTGCACGAATCTCTTCTAGACCAAAAGGCCGCTCCAGATTAAGAACTTCTGTTGTAGTGAGGAGTTGCAAGTCAAGTCCCTCAATGTTCCCAGAAATAACAAAACCATTGTTGAACCGCTTGGAAAAATATGAGTAAAAGAGTCTCGAGATTGATTTCTGATCACTGTGTTCTATATAACCATCAAAAATTTTAGCAATCGAATTATGCCTAAACCTGCTTAATGCATGAATGTGAAAAAATATAGTGTTTCTATCACCGAGTTTACACCAAGACACCCTAGATTTCTGCCTCCACAAGGATTCCAATTGTTTATTGTAGTAATCATGCTCTGGTTTCAAAGTGGACAATTTAAGATTTTCAGCAGGTGTGAGAGACCGCTTATCTGCAGCAACTTCTAAACTATTAATGTTCTTCTCAATTTTATCAATATAGTGGTTCAGGTTGCCAAAGACCTCTTCGTTCCATTTTCTCAAAAAAATTTTCAGATTCCGCAACTTACAATGAAGAGGTAAGAAAGTTGCTTGACTGCACCAGAAATCTCCAACCAAGAGATTAAAGCCTGGAAAAGACCGAGTGTTCTGAATGGTTTAGGTCTCGAGTTGAGCTTTGTACTACTGAACCAGACTAGTTTGACTTGATTTCAATGGGAAGGAGATACGTAGGGGGAGAGCGGAATGGCTTATTCCCATGGTTGGGAGAATCACATTCCTATTAAATTTCATTTTTTTTCTGACCAAATATTAATAAGAAGAATTATTTATTCTCATATTCACTATATTTTTTCATGAACTAAACACCCCCTTAATAGTATTTCCTTATTATTTTTGCTTTTTTTTAATTACTTTATTTTGGTCAATTTTCATAGTTTGACTTGATCAGTTTAGACAAAAAAAAATTTTAATTAAATCAATGAAACAGTTTTTAAATACTTTAAATTTTTACCAAACCAAACATTATTAAAAATATTTAAACCAATACTATTTGAGCTAGGTTTAGATAATCGGTATGATAAATAAATAAATAAATGAACAAAATAAAAAATATGAAACATCAAAAAATTTTAAAAATATTAACTTAAAATCATGATCAAAATAACAACATAAAAATCATCTAAAATATAAAAATTTAATTTATCATTAAAATTTAAAATCCAATCTAACATTCTATTAAAAAAATTAATGGGATTCTAATTAGAGTTGAAGGGAAAAATGAAATCTGAGTTAAAATTCATTAGTTATTATTATATTTTTTTACACAAGTAACTTAGCATGTCATCTAACTTTCGTCTTTTGTTAAAACAACAGTTGATTCCTTTTAATTAGAATTAAGTTTAGAAGCATGTTTGATTTCAGATTGGACTATAAAACCTGGAGTAAGAAAATAAGATTTTAGTAATGGATAATGATGAATTTGAAAGTAAAGTCAGAATTTTTAAATAATAAATGTTGTCCTTTTCCTTTTCTTTTTGGGCAAAGAGCAAAATAAAAATACATCAAATATACGGAGTTTGGGATGCCTAGGGCATGTGACTCAGTAGTATAGGAGTTTAGTCCCTCTCTAAAACATCTTTTATATATATTCACATTTTTAAAGGCAGGTGATGAATGCTAACAAAAAATTTTACAAATTCATTTAAGGCTTCGTAAATATTGACTAGCCAAATTATTTAATTTGGATATAACTTATAAGATCAATTACTTTATCGAAATGAAAATATAATATTAACTTCTTAATATTATATTATACACTATTTCCGAATTTCTTGTATATCCAAACACATTAAGTATTCTTTTGGATTTCTCTTTTAATTACCGATAAAATCTCAAATTTTAATTTGACCTCTAAATCATAATATTAAGTTCTCTCGTTATGATTCCGATATTGATTAGGATTACAGCGTATCAAACCTTATTGGTCAATATACTAATGAGAGGTAATTTGTATTCTGATTAAAATAAAATTTATCATTATTAGTCTAACTAATAATATCGATCTTATATCAAATAAGTCATATTTCTCCTGACTAGAAATTTATTTTATCAGAACTAAAATATCAACTCCATTAGGATCTTGCCCTGGTGCTACAGGGTAACAAGTCATATTATTGGTAATCTTATATCTCACTATATGACTAACTATGATAACTATGAATCGGATTATCAAGCGTGGATAGTTCAGTACAAGGTAAGAGTACTTCCACAACCACTCATGAAAAGACAGTATTGACACTTCAAGTCAAATGACTTCAAATTATAAAAGACTCATATATTGTGACCAAAATAATAACTGTTGACTTCGAGTACTACATATGCAGTTATTATCAGACGTCACTATTCGGTACTTTTAACTCTTTAAGAATCCACTGGTTTATCTAAATATCATTATATAAAGGAGAATGAGATTTCATCTCAAAATAAATAATGTGATAACCTAAAAACTCAATGAATGTCCAATTCACTGTCCTTTTATAGTTATGAATATTTTTAAGATTATCTTAGACTTAAGATATTTATCTCATTATTATTAACAACTTGATAATAAATTTTCTATATATAATCAAAAGAACGGTATATTTCATAATATGAAAGATAATATAATTAACAATTTGAATATTTTATTTATTATGAATGTGAAATATACACGCGTCCATTATGATATATTATTTAATATATAAAAAGAAATATATGCACTAAGGCATACACACCACGGTTATTCCATTTTCTATTCAACATCTCTATTGGTTATGGGACACTTGTGCTCGAGGGAAGGTGCAAAAATTGTTCTGGCGCATTCTCTTTTGCTCAATTCTATAGTCTTTATGGGTGGGTAAAAATGATGCTGCTTATAATGGCAAAGCTATTGATTTATCGGCTACTGTTCATTTGATATATTTTTCAGAACTTGGCTTAGGTTCAAAACAGCCCATCCTGATTTTTCTTACGGTATGAATGCTCTCCTCATGTCACCAGTGCCTGTGCAATCTTTGAGTAATAGAAAAAATATACAGTCTTTTCTTTGATTGGTGCCTTCTGTTTTGTATTTGTTGTTCATTTGATTGATCGGGTTGAAGGAAGGTGTTGTCTTGCTCTGTCTTTTATTGCTTAGTTCTAGGGAAATATTTTTTTATCTTCTTTTCACTCCTATTTTCCTTATGACATGTAAACACTTGTTTGTTTTTTTATAAGCAATCTTAAAATTTTATTAAAGATGTAAACACTTGTTATGTCATCTATTGCTATTCAGTACTGGAGTAATCGGAAAATGAAAGGTCAAGCTCCCCCAATGATTCATTTAAAAAAAAAAATCGAAAAGGGAAAGGGCTGCTTGGATAGTTTTCTTCTGCTCAGCTTGTTGTTTTATTTTTTCCTGATATGCTTAAAGCAAAAATCTGTCTTGCTCTGATTTTTTGTTTAGTTTCAGGGAAATATTTTTTCATTACCTTAGTCTTTAATTAAAATGGTTTTTCCTCTCATATATTAATAAAAAATAATTATTTATAAGAAAATATATATAGAGTTTGGAGTAAATTTTAATGAAGGAAAATGGAATAAATTTTCACATTATTTACAAATACATGAAATTTAAAACCTATATAAAGAAGACATCTTTAAATAAAATTTTATACATATAAAAACTATAGTATTAGTTCGGTTTTAATGAATTTATATTTTTAATCTAAAAATCAGTTTATAAAAATTTTATATGTATAAAATTTCAAAATCATCACTATCCATAAAATTACATAAATCATAGTTTTTAGTTTAGATTAAAATAAATCAATTTGATATGGCCGGTGTGATTAATTTTTGGACAGCCTTAGTTTCAGTTGCTGCTAAGCAAAGTTATTTAATGGTAAAAACGATCACAGCAAAAAACAATCATTTGCCAATTCATGCATCTAATAATAGAGAATTCCCCATATTTAAATAATGATATTAGAGCTATCAATCTTGTCTGTGATGTTAGCCCAGTCACAATTCACCCTTTATTCTTTACGCTCGAGGGAGAGACAAATGTGCTGATGTATTTCACAACAGAATCAAATATAAAATAGAAGCTTTCTTGCAATTCACATAGTTGATTATTGCCATTAATTGTAATGCTCAATTAATCAACTTGTAATTAATATATAATGACAGTGACTATTAATTATTACCAACATGTAATTAACTAACATATATTGACAGTGACTTTTAATCAATTGAGCCTTAATCATTAGCTACCTAGCAATAATGCAATTCAACACAGGTGTGAATTAATTAGGAATACGAAAAAAGTTCTGAATTACGACAGATCTACAGAACAGAAATGGTTCAATTATCACAAGTCATTGAAATGAATTACATATAATAACACAATGGGCCCCTTGTATTAAACGATATATTTAATATGCACAATGCATCTATATATATATATACACCCCAACGATTACACGACATAAACGTTATGCTTCAATGATACATACAATAACACAGGACATTTATATACGACATCCATGACATCTAAACTGTTGTAATTTTGCTAACAAAATCAGTTCTTCAATATTTTTTTTTTTAAATTATTGCAATGTTGATTGTTATTGAGATTTACTTGTAAATTACTCCAAATCTATACTTATAATCTAATTATAATAATTTGTTTATATTAATTTATATGTCTTAATTTTAGAAATAATTATAAATTACATGTTTCATGAAAAGAATTAATCACATGCTTTACACATCCACAATAAATCACTCCATATTATATTGCTACAATAAATCTTATTATTTATAACAATTTTTAGCTATCACAAAAGATTGTCTATAAGTGGCAATAGTGAGTGACATTGAGATATGTGTTTTTTATTTATTTAAAACAAAATAATTAATAATGAAAAACTTATAGTGGTGACTATAAGTGTTGTCACTTTGATTTCACTTGCTCATTTGTGACAATATTGTATTTTGTAAAATAGGTGACAATATTTATTTTTTAATTATAAAATTGCTTGTCACAGAAAATCACTATTTGTGACATTAAATATATTATTTCAAATATATTTTATTTACAATCAACCATTAACATTTGACTTTTCTGTCAATTTTTTACATTTTGTGACAATAAAGTCGCTACAACATTTTACAAATACGGGATATTTTTCTTGCGACGAAAAAATTTCGTCCCTAGTAGAGTTTTAACAGCGATTTACAAGAATCGTAGCAAAATTTCTTAAATCTAGCAAATTAAATTGGCGGAAAATTTTAGCTTCTGCGCCAATTTTAGCCTTTAAATTTGCCATGTATTTGATAATTATGCGCCGAAAAGAAATTGTGGGGTAAATTTTTATTAATTAGGGACAATTAAAATAGTAGCAAAAGAGTAAAATGTTTTTACCCACTAAAAGTTTTTGTATCAGTTACTATGTCATCCTCAACTAGTGGTGTAGTGCATATATAAGAGTGTGTAGAACCCAAATCTATTAAAGTATATATATTTGAGCCAAGTAAAGAAATTTTACCCACAATTACATTAGGGGCATCCTGGTCCTCTCGAGCTCTAATGGCATAGGCTCTGGTAAGTGTTGTATGGTTACCTCCTAGTCTATTCACTATCTCAGACCCAGTATGTACTGTCCCTATCCTGCCACCTCGAATCTGACCTCTGACAGGTGTAGGTCCCTATTTCTGAATAGGTTTCTCACTAGCATCCTCTATAGTCTAACCTAAAAGTGGACAATCCCTCCTAAAATGTCCTGTATCACCATAGTGGTAGCACGCCCTGGTGTTCATTTGACACTCCCCACTATGATACCGACCACACTGTTGACACTGAGGATATGTAACATATCTTTCCTCAACTAAACCTGGAGTACTGGCTACTGATGATGCTAATCTTGCGGGCTGACCCCACCTGGCTAGTGCACCTGAACCTCTAGACCCATTCTGGAATTTGCTACCAGAAAACCTGGTCTTCTTATTGGCTGAGAAACATGTACCCTACTAAAAGAAAGTCTCTTGTTGCGGCTCATATATACTATCTTCATTTCCTTAACAACAGCTTCCGCAACGGCCTCTGCAGCTTTTCTCAGAGTAGTAAACTCATTGATCTGTGATCCTGCTAATCTAGCCCTGATAAGGGGTCATAGTCCCTTCTCAAACCTTCGACATGTATCAAACTCATCAATAATGATACCCCTTACATACTTATTGAGGCGAGTATACTCTTTTTCGTATTCTTCTACAGTCATATCCTTCTGTTTGAGATATAGGAACTCTTGCCTCTTCCAATCAATATAGGCCCAAGGAATATATCTTTTCTTGAACTGTTCCAAAAAAAATTTCTAGGATGGTGGGGAAGTTGTAACATATTCTTCCACCAATCGTAAGTCTCCTTCTGCAGTAGAGATTCCACATATTTATACTTTTGTACTAACATGCACTCCATCTGTCGAAATACCCTTTCTGTCCTTTCCAGCCAATACTCAGCAACTACCACGTCATCCTCATTGTGGCTGTAAAAATTTGTAGCTCCCAATTTCTGAAACTTCTCAAACCGCATCTTTGTAGTAGTTGGTTAGGCATAACATCGTAAGATCTTTGTCATATCCTCCAACAGCTCCTTTCTCACTGAACTCAAAATTGGAGCATATCTATCATGTCTATATGGTCTATTAGATATATGTGATCTATCAGATCTGCAGGAAGATGTACTACCTTTAGCTACCTTCTATCGCCGGAGAGGATACGAAGCATCTATACTCGATGGTATATATGACTCAGGGTTTCCTCCCTATCATGTCGTAATGGCTCATATTCCTCAGTAGTCTCCTCTCTGACTCTCTGCAATCGCTCATATTCCTCGGGAGTCTCTTCTCTAACTCACCGTAATCGAGATCTATCACCCTACAAAACCAAATAGTGGCCCACATTAGAAAGCAATAGCAGTTTCTTTTTGTATTCAAAATACTTTTCAAAAAACCAATGCATAAACAGACAATTCTAGTTCTACCTCATTTTTGTCCTAGAACCGCTTAAACTTGGCTCTGATACTAATAAAATTGTAACATCTCTTATCCTTCCATATACATTGTCGTATACCAAACTGATAAGTAGTATTACGATTTACAAAACCGATGCCAAACATTTAAACAATTATATAAAATACTATAATATTTTTATTTAAGTAGAAGAAGATATAAAATAAAAATATATAAAATATAATTTCAAGTATGCTCTCTACTTAGACTCCCCTATATATGAGCATTTAAAATTTTTTTTTAATTTACTTCATTAATGCCATAATAACAAAATACAAAAGAGAAGGTCAACCTGCTCGGAATGACTACTACTACTGTTTGGCTCCATATTATGTAGTCCATTATCAGCGACTTTATATCTACAATGTTTGTCGCTTTATTTTTACTTTAAACCTGTGCGAAAGAAAAACAAAGTCACATGCTGAGTTATACAACTCAATGCTACAATAATTTATAATATCAGTCATTTATAGAAAATATCAAATATAAAATCATTCATCAATATCATAAACTCATAAAAATATCTTGTCATGCCCATATATTAAATCATCATAGACTAATTACAGGAAAACGAGTGGTACATATCATTTCATGATCCCAAGAAACCTACCAGATCAGAGAAAATAATATGAATAAAATATATCACATGGTCCCACAAAATTCATCGGACCGAATATATGTATCATACAATCACAAGAAACTCACCGAGCAGTAAAGTATAATATATGGTCACAGGAAATCCACTGGGCCAATAACCTATTGACTATATGCTAATATATAGGCTAAAATATCAAATTCTTGTCAAATATGTATTTTTATAATATTTCAAACTGTTTTATTATTCAAGTAAATAAAACACAAAAATATATTTTTTTTGTATTAATATTTGCCATAAATAATTATTTCTCAATTTCATATTTATCATATAAACTCATTTAAATCAAAACTTCATTAAAATCATATTTTAAACATTTAATGGCTAAAATTATAAATTATTGTATAGAGCTCAACTTTCACGTGCCAATGACTGTCGGCTCCTTTCCCCGGTATGCTTTTGGCGCCGGTCTCGTAAATGCGTCTGAACAACAATAATTTTTTATTAACTACAATGTCATTTTTAACATATATTCTGTTGAAAATAAAACTTCTCAATACTTTCCGCTCTTTCATATACCAAAATCTCATATCAATATTATTTTTTTCTCGTTACACGAGTTTGACGCATAATTCGAAATTTCGGTTATTTAACACACTTTCCTTTGCGACCAAAATTTTTTCTAATATTTTTTTTAATTTTTGTAGACATTTTATTTTCCTTAATTTTCCTCCAAACTATTTTTCTTCTTTTACTTTCATTTTTCATTTTTATCCAAAAATTCATTTTTCCACTCAAAAATTCCTATTAATTCAATAAATGCTTTAAAAATTCCAAATAAATTCCTATGATCTCTTTAACTCATTTTCTTATATTTTCCATCACCAATTTCACTAAAATAATTTCCAATAAATTTTTCAATAATTAGGCCAAAAATCCAAAAATTCTATTAAATATTTCATTCATTCCAAAAATTATCTTTCACTTCCAAACACTTCATTTAACTCCATTTTCATCATTTTAGGGCACAAATCTTTCAAAATAATTTTTCAAAAATTCGGCCATAATTATGAAAAATTTCTAAAAATTATTTTCATCAACTTTTCACCATATTCATCTTCCTCAAGTCTCATTCTACTCATTGTCCATTTTTATTTAATTTTTCTATAATTTTCCTACAAAACCTTAATTCATCATTCTCACAAATTCAACATCAAATACACCACCAAACTAAAATTTATTCACAACAATCATTCAAATCAACTTAAATCAATGAAAATTTGAAAGAAAAGTGAAGAAAATCTCACCTCAATTTTTTTTGAAATTTTTTACCAACAATTGATTTTCTTTCAAAAATATTTTCTTCACTACTATTTAATTCATTATACCTCCTTAGGCTTGGATTATGGTAATTTGTGAGAAAAAATTGAAAAAAATTAAGGGAAATAGCTTGTTGGTCATGCAAAGGAAGAAGAAGATGATGGATTTTTTTTTTATGATGAATTGTTGATTTTTTTGACTTTTTATAGTTAATTAGTGCTTAATTAATCTTAATTAAACTTAATTATTACTCCTATTAGTCAATTAAAATTAATCAAAAAGATATTTTGGATTTTATCCAAATTAATCCAAAATAAACTTTGACTTTGGACTTTTTCCACCAACTTTCCAAATTTTCAATTTAGTACTTGTGCAAATTTATTTTCTTAAATTTCATATCTCAAATGATTTTATCTTCTCAAATTGAACATACCAATATTTTCAGAAAAATTTTCTCTTCAAAATGGTCTTTCGGATTTTGCAAAATGACCACCAGTGCGAAAATTTTGTTTTTACGGTTTAGTCCTTTTTCTAAATAATGCCCATAAAAATTAATCTGAAGTTCAATTTCTAAATTATAGGTTTTAAAATCTTAGAATTCAATTGTGATCATTTTGGTATCATTGCAATAGTAAACGCATATCTCTAACTCTCAATCAGAATATCGGACTGTAAATCTGCATATGGAACATTATTTCTGCAAATCGGAGCCCTTAAGCTCAAAATATCTCCATATAACTTCACCTATGGCCTTAAAATACTATTTTCCCCATTATGATATGTTTAACTCTAATTCTCAGAGCTGGACGAAAACCTTGTATTCTCGGCCTAGTTTTTTACTTTGATTTACATGCATGACACAAAATCTCAATATTTCATCAAATCAACTCAATATTCATATTAAGCATCATATTATCATATTAAATTAGATTTCTCATACTTATATATCCGTATTTAAACTCTGATTATTATGCTTTCATACTACGGTACAAACGATAGCAATACACATATACAATTAGGATCTATATCGTGGACGTGACATAATGTGCACTATTTTTTTTTATAGCATATGGTCTCTTTTAAGTTGTTTGTCTAGCCCATGGCTGTACCAAATGGCTGATATATTATTATTATTATTATTATTATTATTATTATTATTATTATTTAAAGATCTTTTATGGAATAAGGGAATTCTTGGGCATCGTGATTTGAACTTTATTAAAAAGACTTATTTTGTGAACTTAAACAATAAATTTTGTTGTATGTATTTTTGAACTTTTAACTTGTACGTGAGAATTCCTTTTATGTATTATTCATATTATGATTTATATTATCTTAATAAAAAAATTAGTCCTATAACTAAAAATATCTTACTGGTTTGATGTAGAAGTGATGTTAAATTTTAATGAACAATAAGCGACAAATGGCATTAATTTAAGTTCATGATTGGCACTTGCTAAAACTTGCTTCTTACACATCTTTAACTTTAACGGACAGTAGATACCTCATGGAATAAGTGGAAGTGTCTTGTTTATGTTTATTTGCTACATAATACACACTTGATTACTAAAAATTCAGATTATTCATTGAGACATTGAATCCCTACGTATATGCCTTATTATATTCACAGCTTTTGTGTAAGCTTGATTTCGATGTCTAATGTTAGGAGTAGTGAATAGTGATTACCATTGCATATATAATTCAACTTTGTATCTTATTATTGAGATAAATTCAATGTGCACACAAGTCCCAAATATGCATGTTGCAATCAATATAGATAATCTTATATGCTAATTCGAAAGTGGGATTAGTAGATTGAGCAGCTAGAGCGCATGCCACAAAAGGAGATGCAGATTGAGCAGTAGCAAAAGGAGCGCATGCAATGGAGGGAGATGTAGTCATGGAGGAGCGGATGATGCTTTGTTTACATGGTTTGACATAGAGCATGCAGTCTCAATCCACAAGTACCGCTTCTTGGTCTTCCTCACCCAGAGATACTTCATCTATTTTTTTGATGTATTTTTTAAATTATGTTGGATTTAATTATTATATTGATTTTTTTAGACAAAACAACGAAATTTGAATTCTTATAAATGTTGAATGGTGTAAATATTTTACATGATATCCAAATGTTTGATAAGCATATTATTATTAATATTTATCTTTTTAAAATAAAACAAAATAAAAATAGTGACACTAGTAGGACAGCAAATGAACTATTTTGTGTTTATCATACCAGCGACGCGAAATTACGTCGCTATGTTGTAGCCAAACACTTCGCTTGTTCATTGTTGTGGACAACTTTTAGCGACACTGGTTTTCATTTTGCGACGTGACCTTAGCGTCGCTATAAAGTGATGCTACACTGACGTCGTAGAATAGTGACGCTGTTTTTCCTGGTGTTGCAAATTGTTGCTCAGGGTTCGAATTGAAAAAATCTTAGCTGCAAACGATACTAACAAGGACTTTACCTCGCTAAGAATATGTCAATCTTAACTATTGTTTTTGTTGTTATTGTTATTATTTGTTAATATGCTGAAATTAAAGAACCGAGATTTCTCTTTATTTTTTAGTAGTTATATTTTTCCATTTTTACAAATGCTTATATTTGTGCATTAGAAATATACAAAACATCTAATAATAAGATGACATGATGGTTTAATAAAATAAATATATCTCCCACTTGCTTGATTACAACTTTTTCTCTATCACCAAGAGTGAGCTTAATCTCTCCATCATATAGCAACTTTTTATACCTTAGATCATGTACATAGGTACAAATATGAGCAGTTGCTCCTGTGTCTAAGATCCAATCATATGATGAGTTAAAAGAACGATCGTAATTTAAATCAATATTTAAATTCAAAGGATGAGAAATACCTAAAAGACATATAAATCCATTTGCCTTTAGTTTTCTCTAGACTATTTAGATAAACCAGACAATTTCTCTTTCAATGACCATCCTTCTAACAGTGGAAACATATTCCTTCGTCAGTCTCTGGTTTAAGTTGGCTTGAAGTTGGAGCTTTTGCCTCCCATTTACCCTTTTTGGAACACAAAGAAATGGGAGTGAAATTTTTTCCATTAGTGGTCTTTTTCTTTTTCCTCTTCTTATTCTTTTTCCTCTTCTTGGGTGTGAAGAAAAAGTTGCCACCAATACTTCTGTCTCTTTCTTTTAGAGACTAACCAAAGTATTTTAGTGATAAACCAAATTTTATTACAGTTCTTACAAAGTGCACTCCATTTTATTCAAATGGAAGTTAGAAATAAATTTTTTATAAGAATATGGAAGTGATGCTAAGATGCGGTCTATCTTAAGCTTCGCATCGATGAAGAAATTGAGATCTTCAAGACAATACATAAGCTTTATTATCTCACCAACATGTTCACCAACATCTTAACTTTCATTTTCATTTGGAATAATTATACTAGCATTGCCATAACTTTCCTTCACTAGCTCTAAAATGTCATCACAGGCTTTTATCTTTTATATTGCTCTTGTAGCTTATTTTCCATAGAAGCAAGTACATAACACTTTGCTTGGATATTCTTATTAATCTAATCTTTGTAATATTATTTTTCAGCCTCACTTGCATCAGCGACAGACGCTGTTAGTTTTGGCTTACTAGTAACATCCTACAAACACTGCTGAATAAGTATCAGCTTAAGGTTTCTTAACCAGTCCACACAATTAGGCTTGATGAACCTATTATAGTCTAAAAGTGATTAAAGTAGTGAAGGTGTAGCCATATTATTAGAAAAAAATAATTACTGAAATAATAATAATGATTTCTCCCACTAATTTAGTGCATCTTACATTTTCCTCGTATAAAACGGAAGTTCTGTTGGGGTGAACTTCTAGTGGGTAAATTATGTCTCAATAATATTCTAATTAATATTCCTCAACTTCCCATAGTGGCATTCTTGGAACATAAACACATTAATGAAATGACAACTTCTTATCAAATACAACAATTGTAAACTCAATTTTATTTTCTTTTTAAACGGCTCCTAATACACTAACTTGTAGTTTCGCAAGATGACATTCTTAGGTTAACGTATTAGATTAATCATACCCACAAGATTAGTAGAACAAGTGAACTCAATCTAGTGTCATTTAATTTCACAAAATGACATTCTTGCCACACTAGATGCCCATCCATTGTACAAGTCAAATACACTATTTGATTTTATAATTAATATACAATAATTTACATATTAATGCTCCCATAGAGAGCCTTAATGTATACATCTTACTTCTTTTATTATATTTGGAAATATTACTTGGTCTTTTGTCTTAATTTTAAGGTATCACTTTGCATATTAACTAAATTAAAAATTTACTAACATCCATAAAGCAGTAAATTTATTTTTGGATTATCACATAATCCAATTTTAAGGTTAATATTTACACATTGGTCTTTTTCATGCCACATCTCATATGATCATAAAAGGTAATAACATTAGGTGGTTATGAATCTATAAATATACACATGGAGTTAGATCGAATAAAATGCATGATACCCCTCTTTAGCATGCACTTCATATTTCATAAACAAATGTAAGCTCATTATATAATTATATTATATAATGTTTAAATTAAATTAATTTTGGAGTTAATATATCTATATATATTTTTGTGAGTATACTTTTATACTCATCTCATCCAAAATGGATTTTATGCATAAATGTTGGATTTTTGCTATAACTAGGAAAAAATCAACCATATTAAAATTTATATATAATTTAAATCTCATTTAAATTATTATATATATATATATATTTAATTTTACTCCAAAATTAATATTAAAAACTCATAATATTCGATTATTTACCACACATAATCATATCACATATAATAAAAGAAATTAACCATGCAATTTACAATCCTATTGCAATTGCTATAAAACTTCTCACTCCAAAATGCAAAATACAAAATAAACTTCATCTTGGTAAATCTTTCTTCTTGGTTCTCCTTAAAGTTTCAGGCCTTCTTGCTCTAAAAGAAAATTTTACACTATATCATCTTGGCATACCAAGCGCTTTAATATAATGGTAAGAATAAATTATGAAATATATTAATATTACAAATAAATATATGAAAATAATATAAACCATTACACCTTTGAAAATCCAAAACAAAAAGAGAAAAAATATTGTAGATCAAATATAAAAGAACATCATCCATGACCAAATCAAGCCTACTAATATAAAGGAGAGTCATTTTGCTCAAAAATCATGAGAAGACTCTGATACCCATTGTTGGAATTGATTTTGGATTGAAATGAGCTTTAAGTTTCGGTCAAAATAAAGATTTCAAAAATTTTTAATTTGACCGAAATATATAATCATACTTTGCTTGATATGTAAACACACTTTTACATACTAATATGAAGTATTTATCCATAACTTTTGCAAATTATATTTTGTAACTTTTACAGATTATATTTATTTTTCAAAATCATCATATGATTTTTAGAACAAAATGGAAAAATAAAAGGTTAGAACAACCTTTTTTAGAATCGAGTTCACCAAAATACAAATCAAGCAAAAAGATCAAAAATTTTAGTTGTATTTGTTAAAACTCTTGTGCTAGTCCAAAATATATGATCACCAAAATTCTCATTTTGATACTCTCTACCTCTATTTTTCTTTTTTAAGAGCAATATGAGTTTTTTTTTTCTTCCTTCTTTTCTATCTTCTCATGTTTTTTTTTTCCTTACTTATCTCATTATTGTAGTTTGTGATAAGGCTCTTTAAGAATAAGTAAGAATAAAAGCATTAATTGAAGGCAAGGTGGCAAAGACATTAATAGCTTAATGTGCAATGTGGCAAAATTTCATTAATAGCACATTAATAGCTTAATGCAAGATGACAAATAAATGAAAAATGATAGTGGAAGAAGCAATACTACATTAATTATGGTAATTACTTTAATATACAATTCTTGTTAATTTAATTAACAACATAATTAAATTATGATAATTTTAATTAACATTTAATTAAAATTATATAGGAGAAATAGTTAAAACTAATCAATATTAATTTTAATTCAAATAATATAAGTGATCATTTCTAATTTAATTCTCAATTAAATTAATCTCCATATCATAAATATTGACTAGTCAAATAATTTAATTTGGATGTGACTTATAAGGTCAATAGTTTTATTGGAATAAAAATATAATATTAACTCTTTAATATTATATCAGACACCATTTCCAAATTTCTCGTATACCTAGACATATTAAGTATCTTTTTGGAATTCTTTTTTTAATTATCGATAAAATCTCGAATATTAATTTAATCTCTAGATCATAATATAAAGTCATATCGTTATGATTCTGATATTAATTAGGGTCACAACGCATTAAATCCTATTGATCAATATACTAATGAGTGATAATTTGCGTTTTGATTAAAATAAGACTTACTATTATTAGTTTAACTAATAATATCGATCTCACATCGAATAAGTTATATTGCTCATAACCAGGAATTTATTTTATCAGAACCAAAATATCAACTCAATTAGGATCTTGTTCTAGTACTACAGAGTAATGAATCTTACTATTAATAATCTTATGTCTTGGTATATGACTAACTATGATGACTATTAGCTGGATTACCAAATATGGATAGCTCAGTACAAGACAATAACACCTTATGAAAGGACAATTTTGACACCTCAAGTCAAAGGATTTCGAATAATAAAAGAATTATATATTGTGACCAAGATAATAATTGTTAACATCGAGCACTATCTATGCAGTTATTATCAAGTGTCATTGTTTGATACCTTTAACTTTTTAAGAATTCACTTATTTATTCAAATATCACTATATCATAGATAATGAAATTCCTTCTCAAAACAAACTATGTGATAACCTAAAGACTCAATGATTGTTCAATTCACTGTCCTTTTTCGGTTTATAAATATTTTTAAGATTATCTTTTACTAGAGATATTTATCTCATTATTATCAAGAACTTAATAATAAATTATTTGTGGATAATCAATGAATTGTATATTTTATAGTATAAAATAACTATTATATTCATAATTTAATCTAGAATTTGAATATTTTATTTATTATAAATGTAAAATATACATGTATCGATTGTGATATATTATTTAATATATAAAAAGAAGTGAATGCACTATGACAAAAGCACTGGTAACATAACCTAAATCAGTTCCATCTAGTCAAATTCTACATTCCCTTCAAAAAAATACACAGAAATACCTTGAAACAATGTAAATTATTTTTTTATACATATAGTATACATAAAATACAATTATATATAAATATTATACAATTTACATTGTGTCTGTTATATATATATATATATATACCTTTTTCTTTGAATGGAACTTTTTTATTGAAATCATATTTGGGTATTTGTTATTCACACAAAATGTCGACAATCGGGCAACACTGCATAGACCTAGTATACATACAATTGCTCTTCCAATTTTATTTGGAGTTTACATAGTGGATGGTAATTAGTACTTTTTTACTTATCTATAGTGCATTAGATTGTTTAAGTCAGCAGATTGTTGTATATTATTCGATGATAGCGAAAACGGGAGCCCTCATGGTGGTAGGGGTGAAATTTTAGAGATATACACATACATCACAAGATTTTTCCAAAAAGTTTTATCAAAATGAATAGAAAATTACAAGAAATAAAAGAATGAAAACAATCAAAGAATGAAAATTAATGGAATCTGTAATGCTCCAATCATTGGGCATCATGGAAGAGAAAAATAGAGCAAAGAGATATGGAGGACTAAACCACCATTGGCTTAAAAAGAATTGTGCTCTCTTGCAAGTTTGTCCGCAACACCATTATCTTCTTTGAAAGTGTGATTATATGTTTCTTTATATACACAAAGAAATGGCTTTTCTTTTTGAGATTAATAATTGAATTAAACTAAAAATGCATTAAACATAGTAAGTTAACACAAACCAACGGTAATGAATTTGAAAATTAAAATCTCATCCTCGAGGAGAAAAGTAGACTTTGTCTACTCTGTCATGCACATTTTTCAACCACAGAGTGATACTTATTGGACAATTTTTTTACTACTATTTCCGTATAAATTAACTTTTTTATTTTTATTCGTCTAAAATTATAGACCACTTTCTTTTCTTAAAATATAGTTATTATACTCAATTATAATTTTACTTTTATTTATATATTTCACTAATTATTATGTCTATCATTTATATCAATAAAAAATTATTTTTTTTAACAATTGTTTTAAATTATTCTTGAAATTTGTTAGTATTTAAAGTATTATGGAGTATTAATTTGAGTTGCATTTTCAAGATAATAATCAATTGAGGGCATTTTCAGAAAATATAAAGTAAAAATTATTAATTTAATTAAAATAACTAATTTTCTTAATATATGCACAAAATGAAACTAAATCTATTTTTTAAAGACGAAGAGAGTATTTAGTAACTGTTTATTTTAGGAGAGAGAATATTATGACTCTTTATTAACCGATGGTGAAAAACGGAAACAGAACTTTATATATATATATATATGATGATCATAATTGAATGTAGAAAAAAAAAGTGTGAATAATATGGTAAATATATGCAATATATATTTTATGTTAGTCATATGTAGACAAAAAATTTATGCAGTATATATTGTATATATATTTATGTTACTCATATATATACAAAGTTAAATATATCTTTTTGTAAAATTCACTACAATTGATTTTTTAGTAAATATTATTTCTTTAAGCATAAAATAGATGTATTCTATGATAAAATAGAATGTACACTTAATTAAAAATGTAATTCTAAAAAAATTATTATAATATTAACTAATCTCTAAAAAAATATAATTGAAAATCATAAACTATATGACCTTAATTAAAATAATTAAAAATAATTTTAAATTTAATGTCAAGCCCAATACATAAACGTAAAAAGTTGACATATTGGTTTCAAAAAAAAAAAAAAGTTCGCATATTCCATTTTTTTTATTTAAAAAATATCAAAATTTCATTCAACCACATAAAGAAACACAATCAGGAATGGGTAAATCCAGCAAAAATAACGAAGGAATGTGAAGTGGATTTCTGTGGGAAAGAGAAAGTTGGGGAAATAGGAAACTTTTCAAGAAAAGCAAAACAATCTAAGACCCTTTTTTAATTTCAATCCAATTTTCAATTCTTGAAAGGTGGTGGTGAAAAGGTTTAGTTTAATAAAATTTAATTACAATCAAATTTTCATTTATTGAAATAGTGTAAGAATCTGTTTTAGTTTAAAGGGGGAGTTAAAAAGTTCAAATTATAAAATGGTAATTAAAAAGTCTTAATCTTCATAAAAGTATACAGTGTACTTTCCTCTTCACTTGAAGCTAAGGGCCTAAATTCATATTGTGTTTGTCGTAGGCTCTATAGGCCTAAACTTTTGTTTTCTGCCTATTAATTAATATAAAATTTTTTATAGAGAAAATTTCATAAACTCCTACTTTTAATTTTTTATTTTAAAAATATATTCAATATTTCTTTTTTATATTTTTACTAAATGCATTTTCAATTACATATAATGGCGGATCCAGAAGTTCAATTTAGGAGAACCGGAGGTGTAATTGAG
Source organism: Balakata baccata (assembly GCA_949630135.1). NCBI lineage: Eukaryota > Viridiplantae > Streptophyta > Magnoliopsida > Malpighiales > Euphorbiaceae > Balakata > Balakata baccata. Next base: position 61,308 of record CATIWF010022209.1, on the reverse strand, counting down.
TCAAGTAGATACAATATCAAACTTGAGATCGACTCGATTAAAAAAATTCGAAAACCAAATTTGACTCGAACTCAATCGAGCTTTTTCACATGTTCGAAACTCAACTTGAAAAGTATTCGTGCTACTTAAATTTAACTCGATGAAACTTGAGTCAACTAAAAATTGTAAGAAATAGTATACTCGGCTCGATTCGAAATCAATTTTAGTTAATTTGGCTTAATTAAGCTCGTGAGTCATATAAGTCGGGTTTGAATTTGAACTCGAATCGATAAATTACTCGAGTTTAAGCTTGACTCAATTAACTTTGAGTCGAATTCTAATATTTTACTTGCCGAGTTCAAGTAGCTTGAGAATAACACGACTCATTTACACCTCTAGGGACAAACTTATATATTTTCATTCTAAAATTATATTATACAATAAATATATATAATAAATATATTGTGTCTAAACATAAGTAAAACAAAAATTAAAAAAAAAATGGTAACAATCCCTTCAAAATACAAAATAAATTAATATATCTAATTTTTATTTTTAAGAGTGAAGCTATGAGATTTTGGATTAAAAGAGTATGATTGAAAAAAAAAAATTTAAAACTAAATTAATTATAATAATTTTATTTGAAAAATGGAGAAGGAGCAGTGGCCCCTTTAGCCCATGTATATCCGCCAGTATATATATATATATATGCTACTTATCTTTCCATTGCATCTTCGATTGATCGCTCTTCCTTCTTGTAATTAAACTGATAATTGATTTTTAATATTATTATCATATTGTCCTATGATAAATTTTTATTTATTAGTTAAAATTATCTTAACTGCAAATAAAATTCCGAATGCTCGGCGTTCTAATAATCTCGTAACCATTTTCCATTCTTTCCATCCTAAGACTATAAAGTTTTTCATCAAATTAACTACTTTCTTTTTTTTTTTCCCTTTTATTTTCTTTCTATGTCGGAATAATATTTAATTAATATTGCAACAAGATTGACTATCGTACATTGATTATAAATGGTGATGTGTATATTTAAGGGTATATTCAGTAGTTGAGCAATTTAGCATACCGAAAAAAGTCATGCTTTGATTATAAAATGAGTGAAATTCTTAGATAGATTATGCCTATAATCACATATATGGATTAAGCCAATAATTCATTAACATATATTTAATTATTTTATTTTTATTGGTTGAAGTAAATGTAATATATATATAAATTATTTAATGATTAAATTAATGGCAATTTTACACCTTTAACCCTTTAAAATTCATGCAAGTATTTATTGATGCATAGCCTACTGATAAAGATACACAATGACAGTTTGTTTGCGTAGGTTGATTCAACAAACTAATGATAGAGGGGAATGGCAATTAAATGGAGATCATTCTTCCTTCTAACAGTAGAGCCAAAAGTCTCCATCATATCCAGGTTTTCTGCTTTCGTCCCATCAGCAAGTTTCCAATCAAAATGATACAAAAACTGTGCCAGTTCAAGCTCAACAATAGCTATGGCATATGCCAGACCAAGACAAATTCTCCTTCCAGCACCAAATGGGATATATTCAAAGTTGTTGCCTTTGTAATCGATCAAACTATCAAGGAATCTCTCTGGATAGAATGTCTCAGCTTCTTCCCAAGAATTTGGATCCCTTCCTATTGCCCACGCATTCACTATTACTCTGGTTTTGGCTGGTATCTCGTACCCATTAATCTCACATCTCTCCCGGCTTTCTCTAGGAACTAGCAATGGACCAGGTGGGTGTATTCTCATGGTTTCTTTGATAATACATTTCAAATACTCCAATTCGTGAAGTTTGGATTCATCCACATTCCCTTTATCACCATAAACTCTCCTGACCTCTTCCTGTGCCTTCTGCATAACTTTTGGATTCCTTAGCAATTCAGACATTGCCCATTCTACTACCGAAGATGATGTATCACTACCAGCACTGAAAATTTCCTGAAATGTGTCACCAATTGTTAATAAGAAAAAGACATGGAGTAATAATTAACGCTAGGTATGCTATACTACTAACCAAGATAACTGCTTTAACGTTGTCTATTGTCAATGGAAATTCAAGTTCTCCATGCTCCTTAAGCCTCAAAAGAACATCAAGAAGAGTTTCTCCTTTACCCTCGTCGCCTTTTTCCTGTGTTTTCTTTTTAGTCTTGTGATTGTCAATAATGTTGCCAAGTATCCTGTCTAATTTCTGATGCTGGCTCATAAGTTTGGACCTCGTTCCGATGATGACATGGAGCAATTTTTTTGAAGGGAACAAATCTACTAGGCTGAATCCTCCTGCAGCCATTATAAGTTCGTCAACTAGATGTAAGAATTCATCCTGGTCTTCACATTTCTCACCGAAAGTAGCCCGTGCAGTGATAGCTGTTGTTAAACCATATAGCTTTCTGCTGAAGTTGAATGGCTTCCCTGAAAAGGAAGAAATTGTACTAATAAGATCTGACGACTCCTCTTCTCTAATAGATCTAAGAGACTGCACACGCTTCATGCTTAACAATTCCAATGTGCAAATTTTTCGCATCTGTCTCCAGTAATCTCCATATGGTGCAAATGCAATATCTGTGCAATTATACATTAGAATACTAGGAGCTGAGAGAAAGGGCCTTTGAGCAAAGATAAGATCATGAGTTTTCATGACTTGTTTGGCAGCTTCAGGGGATGAAATGATTATGGTGGAAACTTCACCAAGCTGAAGATGCATAATGCTTCCATATTTATTAGCCAATTCTCTTAGGCGACGATGTGGTAAATTTCCAAAAAGCTGATGAATATTTCCAATCACAGGTAGCTTTCTTGGGCCTGGAGGTAGAATCGGAGTAACAGAGTGGCTGGTCTTTGATTTTTTCCAAAATTTAAACAACATCAGGATGAAAAGAAGACATGGGAAAATTACTGGAAACGAAAGCAATGGGTTTTCCATTGTGAAAATTGATTGGAGGGTTATGGTTTCACTTGTGAAAAATGATGCAGAGATTCTTATTTATATATGCAGCTTGAGCTCACAAAAATTGACTTAAGCAGCCTACGTCAGTTTAACATATCCGACTACAGTGCGTTGGTGTACAAACGCATTAATTTGTAATTTTAACTGTTGGATTAACATTTTAAAATATCAATTATTCATTAGGTCTGGCGTACCGTACCGTAGAAAGAGCTTTAAATTAATTGAGCAATCATATGTTATAATTTGTAATTAATTTTATTGATGTATGTTAATTTGATTAATATCCCTATCTAATATTCCTCCAAAAAAAAAAATCCCTATCTAATATTAAGTAACATTCCACATATAAAATAATTTTTACTCACCAAAAAAAATAATTTTTATTAATCCTCATGGTATGATTTAATATTGATACATTCATATTTATATTGATGAAGTCGATGGCGGAACGTGGCCTCAGACCTGGCAGTCAAAAGAAGGGAGCCTCGGCCCGTGAAGGGGACAAAAGCGGCAGGCTGCAATGCCAAATATACTCCCCTGACGGTTCATCAACTTGCACAATATATTTATTAATTTTTTAGTATAAATGAAATAAAAAAAAAATTATTTATACCATGTGAAAGTTCAATCAATCATAAAATAATCCTTATTCCAGTCTCTCGCATAATACATATACTCTCTCTCGGGTTTCTAGAAATTTTCTCTCTTACTATCGTATGCAGTTTTTTATTAGGGAGCAGATAATTTTTAGATAAATTTAGTTTATTATATTATTTATAAATTCATCTGATCAAATAATAGTAAGTATGTATATTGTAAAATCAAATATATATATATATATATATAGTTATTTTAGTCTATATATAACACAGTAGATTGCTCTGTCCATGTAAAAATTTTTCAAATGAGTATTTAGAATTGATGTTATGTGCTAAAAAAATTGATTAAGAATTTTTTCATTTAACTAACTGATTTCTTTTTAATTTTACGCGCTGTTTTTTCATCTCTTTTTATTTGTTTTTCTTTAAACGTGGTTTGAAAAAACTGTTAAAAAGTTAAAAATAAAAAAAAAAATCTTTTTTAAAAAAAGTATACTATTGCAAATAAGACTTTAATGTGGAATAGAAATCAAACGAACCCAAACTCTTCTGAACAATCAAGCAATCATATTCAACTTCAGAGTAAGTTAATTGAGGAAATCATAGAAAAAAGATATGGATTTGGGGAGACCAATCAGGTAGTGAACTGATTAATTTGGAACTACCATTAATCAAAATTAATGAGGGAGTGCCCTGCCGCCTTTAAAATTATATACAGTACGAGCATGATTAATCTCAGTGTATAGTTTTTATTGATTGATGATACATATGGTATGACAAAAAAAAATAACTACCATATAAATCAAAACATGATTTAAAAATTAATCATAGAGGTTAATTAATTACATAAAGAAAATAACAATATATAAAAGAAAAATTGCAATGATTAATTATATTGAGTAAATTCCAGTATTTGTTTAAAAGAAAAATGACAATAATTACTTTAACACTAGTCTCTAATTTACATGATATCTAAGTTGTCTTCATGAACACTATCAAAATTAATAATTATTAAATGTATTAATTATTCATGAAGAAAAGTAGAACACACAAAATAATAGTAATATTAATTTAATAGTTTAAAAATTAAAGCATCTTTAAAAAATTAACAAAGTTTATCAAAAAAAATTAATTAAATTTCATGTTTTCAGTTATTACTAATTTAATAATCGTATGAGAAACGAACGAAATAATTATTTACCCACGCAAAGAAAAGTAAGTCGAAGACAGTAAGCTATTTTCAAAAAAAGCCAAAGATGGTAAGTTGAGGCCAAACTTTTTTTTTTTTAATGAAGTTTGGGAGCAACTTTGGGGTGCACCGGAATATCTTAGCTAAGTTGGCACTTTCATACCATCCTATATCATAAGAATTCCTAAAAATATTATTAAAAAATAAAAAAATTTTAACAGAAAATTACAAGCGTAAAAAAAGTCAATAAAAACGAAAATGTTTACCACCTGAATATCATAAGCTAAAAAAGATAAACCAAAATAGAGAGGGTGCTTGTAAGCTTCACGAGCAAGACAATCGGTTATATAGTTTCCTTCGCAGAAAATATGAGTTATCATAAAATTTATTTCAGATATGTGATCTAAACAATGAGACTAATCTAAAAGCATATCTCATGAAATTGACAAGCTTTTAGATTTGAAGAGTTGTATAATATACATAGAGTCACTCTCCAACCATAGATTATGTCAACCATAACGTCAAGCTCTATTAATAGCATAAATTACCGTTTTTAGCTCAGCTTTGAAAGCAAAACCAAGATCCAAAGGCAAGGTAAAACAACCTTTTACAAAGCCTCGACTAGTCCGAAAGACACTGCCTGCATTCATCCTACCTGGGCAACCCAAAGCTGAACTATCTGTATTAGCTTTTAACTAGTCAGCTGGTGGGAGGAACCATTTAACCGAAAGTATTTTGGGGCCTTGGAAGGGGAGTATTTAATGCCCAATCTTCTCAAAATCAACAATTCATTCATATTATTTCTAGCTGTCCCAATATGAGAAAATTCATATTCCTTGATAGCCTTAAAGACTTGTCGGAGTGAACTAAAAATAGTCATGAAAGTATCCTAAAAAAGCCAAGAGATTCCTTGCTCGCCAAACAACCCAAAAAACCGAAACAATAGCAGTTATAAAGAGGACAACCATATATAGAATTAAAAAATTCTTGAAAGTATCCTCAAAAACCCAAAACAATAGCAGTTATAAAGAGGGGTCTTAGCTGAGAACCGAAAGAAAAACCATATATAGAATTAAAATTTTTTTGAAAGTATCTTCAAAACCAACCCAATTGAACTAATTTTATTCTGACTTAAGGAGTTCTGTTAAATATTAATCAGACCCATAAATCAAAAATCTCTAATCAGACGTTAATATATGTTGTTTTTTACAGGAATTAAACATAGAGCTTTGGACATAGATCATATTTTAGTGTTCAAAATTTTAATCATACCCCTCATTTGGAAGCTTTCCACGATTATGATTTTGAGCTTCATCTCCAAAACAAACCGTTAACACAATAATTAAATACATGTGAAGAAAATTGCAGTTAATCACAACACCGCTGTAATTATTATTGTTAAAAGAATTTTGAGGAGAATGTGTAAAAGGAATTTTTTTTTCCTTATTTTTTTCTTATTTCTCTTTTTTTGTTACATGCATCAGTCACTATTTTTTCAAAAAATTTCTCTTTCTTATATCATGAACTGTTAAACTACAAGTTTTAAAATCACTAGTAATTGTTTAGATATTCAAATATTTTTTATTGCAATATTCAATTTATTCCTATCAAAAAATTATATGTCTCTTATCTACTAAACAATTACCATATTAATGATAATATTATATAATATAATATGTAAATTTGATTTATATATAATTTTAATAATGTAATATTTTATTATATGCTAAGAAATTATAGTTCTTTTGCATATAATTTTAATGTCTTTTGCATAATAAGAAATTATGTCTTTTACATACTAAACAATTACCCTATTAATTATAATACTAATTTTTTTTATTTCTTTAATAATCAATTATTTTTTTCACATGCTAGCAATAAATGATCCTTTCTTTTCTATTTAAGAAAGATAAGCAGCTCAAATTAAATTATTGGTGTACATTTCAAATTGATTACGTGAGTCTGAATATTATACTTTTCCAAATAAATAAAATGTCAAGAAAGATAAGATTTTAGTGAAAAAGTTAAACATATAACTCATATAACAAGAATATAGTATAGGGTTATACATAGGTTAAGAAAGATAAGATTTTAGTTTGTAAATTATGTCTTTTACATACTAAACAATTCATTTATTGGCAGTATATATAACCTATATATAACTAATATGTTATGTTTTCTGCGGAGATAAATTCAAAACTATATCTTTTACTATAATTTGATTATATGTATATTATATATTAATTATATGTATGGATAGATAGAACCCACATCTACTGATTAGTATATAATAAACATATAACATAGTTGGAACCAATCAAATTAATTGTATTAGTTGTCTCAAACCGAGCTAGATGTATTTAATTGTAAAAATTTAATTAGTTTAGGATTTGAAAATAGAGAAATTAAATTACATGAAATTTAAATAAGAAATAAAATATGAATATAACATTTTAATTACTTAATGAAAAGTGAAAATCCAAAGTAAATCAGATTAAAAAAAAAAGGAAAGAAAATCAAAGTAATAAGAAAAAGCATTAGCTAAACCAAAGAAAAAAACTTGTATTATGTATATGTGTATAATATAATATAATATTATTAGTTTATATGTCATTTTTATTACTTTTAATTCATGTTGTCTGTGTATCATATGCCACTATTATATACTAATTAATTTTTAATTAAAGTATAAAAAGGTAAATAGAAGACCACTTTCTGTCAAAATTTAAAATTTATTATTGAGAGAAACTATTAGTGTATAGATTAAATTAAAAATAAAATAAAAAATTTAAATGATCAGAAAAATTAACCTAATTTAAAAAATTATTACTTTAAATAAAAATATTATATTTATTAGGTAATATATAGATGAAAAAGATACAATTGTGAAGAGGGACACATCATCCCATTATCAACAGGTAAGATTTCTTAGCTATGGACTTCCAAAGCAAATAGGTTTGGACAAACATATTTATTATTACTTGTTTGGACTTTGTCCTTATCCATTTGGAGGTAGCTATCTAGGACTTTGGAACCAAGTACGATCCACCGAAGGCAGGTGAAGATGGCTATTGTGGTGGGTTTGGCCCTTTCCTTTGCTTCCATTTTTTTTCTCATGGCAGTTGTCAAGCAGGACCTGCTGCATCTCCCTTCTCTTAGATACTTCAGCTCTAGGTACTCTATTTTTTTTTTTGCTTCTCTTTGTTTATCTTTCTGTCTGCAGCAATGGATTACTTTCGGTTTATTTTATTTTCTTCCGGCTCTTTGTTTATCTGTCTGTTTGCAGCAATGGGTTGTTCTTGATTTTGTAGAATTTGTGATCTGGACTGGAAGCAAAAAATTGGTTGCATTCCAACCAAGGACGTAGAGCTACAGCTCTACAGGAAAGTGGCGTCACCAAATCCTGTCGGAATCTGCCAGTGCGAGGGATTCCAAAAAGAATTAAGTTGCTGGTGTTGAACGTTAAAGGGATTAGCAGCCGGATCTTAGAAATTACAGAATGAAATGAGATCGGAGATTTGTGTAAATGCGAAAAGGATACAAGTTAATGATAAAAACATGGAGGAAATAGAGTCCATAAAAAACTTGTCTATAAAATTAAAAATTTTCTAAAAAAAATCTAAGATTCCATATCATTTTCCTCTTAAATAAAAAAAACAAAATTAATTTGCAAAATAATGTCCAAACTTATTAATATGCAATTCCAATCACATTAATATTCAATGAATTAAAATTAAAAGCTACAACTTAAATAATTTATCTCATATCGCAAATCAACAAAGGAAAAGCTAGAGTTCATTTTTTTTTTTTCCTGTGATGTAAAAGATTGAAATCATGGGGATTGCTGAGAGAAAAAAGAGAAGCAACTCACCGCTAGAATTGGTAAGGGTGAATTATAAGGAAGCTATCTAATTATCTAATTCATAATAATATCTAATTATCTAATTACTAATAATTTAGTATTTAAAATATTACCTGTAATAGAAAATATTTTAAATTTTAATTTTATAATATGAAAAATACATGCCGTCTATATGGACTTTCTATATAAATAAAAATTTTTTACGTATAAATGTCACGTATATAAAATAGATTCCACAAAAATTTTTCATTATTTAACGGAATGTTTGATTATATTTGGTTTGATAGAAAGTGACGAAAAATATGAAAATTTTATGTAAAACCCATTTTGTACATGTAAAACCTTTTTAATAATGTGGAAAATTTATATTAATATTCTGTATGAAAATTTTTTGTAAGACCCATTTTATACATGTAAAACTTTTTTACTGATGTGGAAAGTCTATATTAATATTCTGTTAAATAATTTAACAAATTTTGATTCAAATACTTTTATATTACAAAATTAAAATTTAAAGAATTTTTTATTATAAATAATACTTTAAATATTGACTTATTATAAATTAATTAATTAGAGTACCGTCAAATGTAATTAACTCGAATTGGTACCCACCTCTTGCATCTACCACTCTTCCGCCAATTTTCCTTTTTTAATTATCATTTTATTATAATTATTGATAGATATTATTGAGGTTCCTTCATGAGTGTCCAACCTAAAATCCAATAATATATAATATAACCACATTTTGTATTGCGTATTGTTACTTCAACTTTAGTTTTTTTCACTTTTTTTCTGATTATTAATCAGTCTCTAAAAATTTATAAATTTTAATTAATCTAGTTTGAGCTAATTTTTATCCATTGCGAATTAAAACTTTCCGTACAAATTTTTTTAATCTATACACAAGACTCAAACTATTGCAACAATGATTTTCATGTTTCATCTATAAGGTGCTGTGTGGATTAAAGTCCCCACTTACAATGAATCGCACAATTTTTCTACTATCATAATTATCCATCATCCCACCATTACAAGTGAAGACTACCCCAATGTTTTTGTGGCCACCAATTCCTCAATAGGATCAATATTGATAACTAGATTATGTTTTTGGCAATTTTTTTTTTAGAAGCTATATTATTTTATTAATCAATTTAGAGGAAAACTATTTTACTAGATTAAAGTGATAAAAAAACTATTTCTTAAATTAAGTAACGAACAAAAGCAAGACATGTCCTTACTTCAAGCCAAAGAGAGCAAAAATGAAGAACAAACAAAAGCGAGGCACGGTTCCTACACTTGCTATGATTGGTACAAGAGAGAATAGCCACAGTAGCTAAGATAAGAACATTAACATTATATGGGAAATGGGATGTTTAGATTTGAACCATAACCAAGCTCGATAGAAGATCAAGTAAATCATGCTTTGAAAATCTGATGCCTTTCCTTTAAAGACAAGGTCATTTTCTACATGTTCATAAAGTCCACAAGATAGAAAAGAACAAATTCCTCTAGAAATTCTTTTGAATAGAACCAAAAGCAAGACTTTCCGACACATAGTAGAAATGATTAGGGGAATAAGGAGTAACAAAGGACATACCCACCAATCCATAAAAAAGGGACCAAACCTGCCAAGCATGCCGACAATGAAGAAGAATATGGGCAGTCGATTCTCCAAAATAACCACAATAAAAGCATTTGTTTTTAGACAATTGGTAAAACCCACAAGAAAACAGAACGTCCTTTGTAGCAAGCTTATCATGAAAAGCAAACCAAGCAAAAAGCTCAATCTTGGTAGGAACAAGATTCAACCACACAAGGGAAAGTTAAATCAAGATGAAGATTACTTCTAATAAAAGAAGAGTATAACGAATTGACTGTGCATATACCTTTAACCTTTTAAAATTTTTATGAGTATTTATTGATGCATATTGTACTGATAATATATAAAGATACATATAATATGATAGTGATAAGTTTGAATAGGTTGATTCAACAGGATAATGATAGTGTGGAACGGCAATTAAGTGGAGATAATTTTTCCTTCCAACACCAGAGCCAAAACTCTCAATCATATCTAGGTTCCCTGCTTTCAACCCATCAGCAAGTTTCCAATCAAAATGATACTTGAAGCTCAATATTAGCCATTGCAAATTCAATACCAGGACATATCCTCCTTCCAGCACCAAATGGGATATATTCAAAATTGTTGCCTTTGTAATCAATCGAACTATCGACAAATCTCTGGATTGAATGTCTCAGCTTCTTCCCAATAATTGGGATCCTTTCCTATTGCCCTTACATTCACTATCACTCTGGTTTTGCTTGGTATCTCGAACCCATTAATCTCACATCTCTCCTTGCTTTCTCTGGGAAATAGCAATGCACCAGCTGGGTGTATTCTCATGGTTTCTGTGATAATTAATTTTAAATACTCAAATTCTTGAAGTATGGATTCATCCACCTTTCCTTTCTCACCATAAACTCTCCTGACTTCTTCCTGTGTCTTGTGCATAACTTTTGGATTCCTTAGCAATTCAGACATTGTCTACTCCCGCAGATGATGCATCACTGCCAGCACTGAACATTTCCTGAAATGTATCACCAATTGTTACTTAATAAGATACAACATAGAGGAATGATTAAAGCTAAGTACAGAACTGTAACACTAACCAGGATGACTGCTTTGATATTGTCGATTGTCAATGGAAGTTCAAGGTCTCCATGCTCCTTAAGCCTCAAAAGAACATCAAGAAGAGTTTCTTTTTCACCCTCGTCGCCTTTTTCCTGTGTTTTCTTCCTAGCCATGTGATCATCAATAATGTTTCCAAGTATCCTATCTAATTTCTAATGGAGGCTCATGAGTGGACCTCGTTCCGATGATTACTTGCAGTAATTTATTCGAAGGGAACAACTCCGCTAGATTGAATCCTCCTACAACATTAATAAGTGTTGGAAGCGATTTTGGATTGGGGGAAATTCTAAGTCTCGGTCAAGACTATAAATTTCAAAAATTTTTAATTTGACCGAAATATGCAATTACATTTTGAATGATATGCAAACGCATTTTGCATGTTAATACTGAGAATTTATCCATAACTTTTACAAATTATATTTTGTAACCTTTTATGAATAATATCCATTTGTCAATATCATTCAAAATTTTTAGAACAAAATGAAAAAATAAAAGGTTAAAAACCGAGTTCACCAAATATACAAACCAAGCAAAAAGACCAAAAACTTTAGTTGTATTTGATGAAACTCCTTTGATAGTACAAGATGTATGATCACCAAAAATGCTATTTTTTTTTTATGTTCCCTTCTTCTATTTTTTTTTTCTTTTAGGAGCAAGAGCAAACTTCACTGCTAGAAGAGCAGCAAAGAGTAAACAATAATAGCCACAAAAGATCCCCTTTTGTACTAGTGAAAAAAGATGGAACCATTGAACACTACAAAGCTCATCTCGTAGCTCAAGGATACACCCAAGTAGAAGGCTTAGACTATGAGGAAATGTACAGTCTGGTTGTCAAAGCCACCATCATACACCTTGTGAGTGTAATTGCCACCACATTAAAATGGAAGATGAGACAACTTGATGTCAAAAACGCTTTCATGTATAGGAACTTAAGGAAACTGTTTACATGAAGCAACCTCCTAGGTTACCTCTAACTTAGTTTGCAAATTAAATAGATCTCTCGATGGTCTCAAACAAGCACTACATGCTTGGTTCAATAGATTATCTCAATATTTAATTCATATTAGTTTTATATGAAGTAAAGTTAATCCATCTTTATTTATCTTACATAATAATAATACTATCATAGTTATACTAATTTATGTTGATGATATTATGCTTACAGGAAATAAAGAAGCCTCTATTCACACTCTCATCAAGTAATTGAGTTCAGAGTTTGCATTAAAAGATCTTAGAGAACTACATTATCTTTTTGCGATTGAAGTTCAATACTCACGTGATGGGGTTGCACTTTCTCAAAGTCAATATGCAAGAGATCTCCTTTATGGTGCCAAATTAATCAACATCTTTCATTTCAAAACTTTTATGGCAATAAAAACCCTACCTTCTCCTTGAGATTCTCAGCCTATTGATGCAACTGAATATCGCAGCTTTGTAGGAGCATTACAATATCTTATTTACACAAGGCCTGTAATGCTCGCTAAATATGGTTTAATTGTAACATATGAGTAAATGACATATAAAAGATATTTTGGTAATTAAAAGTATAGATAAATTAGTTTTGGAAACATATGAGAAGTTTATTGGCAATATATGAGGGTATTGGGGTATATTAGTCAATTTTGGCTTTGGGTTGAAGAGAGGGATAAAAGAAATGAAGAAATATGAAAAATAGATGATTCACGCACATGACAAAGTGGTTCACGGCCGTAAAGGTTGGGTTCTGAATAAAATTTGAACTTTTCAAAGGTGGTTGCTATAGTAAACTTTTATGACCGTGAAAGATTTTGTTCATGATCGTTAAAATGTCTGGTATATAAGCTTTTTATACGTTCTTATCTTCATTTGTTATCACCTTTTCAACTCTCGAACCCTAAGAACATATCATACACACCCAAGAACCCTAAGAGAGTGATTCTTCATGAATTTGTAAGTGATCAAACACCAAAACCAAGAGAGAGACTAAGATCAAAGTGAGATTTGGGAGATTTGTCAGCAGAGAAGAATTAAAATTTAGGTTATACATTATGTGCATAGTTATAATTTAGTTTATATTTACTAGTATATAAATTTAATATATCAGTAAAAATTATTGTTATTATACTTTGAATGATAATATATATGTTATTGTTATTTTTTTTACCCTACCTTTCACGTAATTATTAGATATTAGACTCGTTAAATTATTAAATGATAAAATTAACTCAATTAACTAATTCAATTAAGTGGATTTTTTGGTAAATTTTGATGTCCCCTATTTTCATGTTATCATTTAAAAAATAAATAATATCAAGTACATGCATGGTATTAACTAAATATAAATTTAATAAAATATATATATAATTTTTTTTGACACAATTGAAAATCTGATGAAATCTAAACGGGTCAATTTGAAAATAATTGAATTTAGACTTAGAAAATGAATTAACCCAATAATGTGCCAGAGTAATCCGAATACTCAAAATTAATATGAAAATCATGAGTCAAACCATAATTTTTTAGTTATTTTTTTATTTCTTTCTAATATATATATATATATATATATAATTGTACTTCTAATTAATAAATTATTAATACTATTCACTAATAAATTAAATTATTAAATGACAAAATTAACCTAATTAACTAATACACTTAAGTTAGTTTTTTCAGTAAATTTGTCTGTCCCCCTATTCCCACTTTTATATATAGTATGACTAGTTTTTCATTAACGTGTCTTACACGTGATTATTAGATATTAACTTCGTCATTAATTTCCATTTAGTTTTCATATAATTTTTTTATTTTTTATTAATTTATTTCATCTTATTATGATATTTTATTCATAGTAAATATTATAGGAGTATATTTTTATTTCAAATTCTATCAAATTACTAATTTGTCCATTATTAAGAGTTGTATATAAAATAGAGGTAGTAAGTATTTTAGAGTCATTTGATCATTATTAAATAAATAACAATAATAATTTTATCCAACAAATTAATTTTAGTTATTTTTAATTATCATATAATTAAGTCATATTGAATTTAAATACTAATGGTTGTTAATTATATTTGATTTTTATATGATACTATATATAAAAAAAATCTACAAATTATCTTGCTCGTTAATTCTCTTATCTTGTTAATTTATTTACTATATACAAATAATCAAAAAAAATTATTGAGTTTTAACTTCCAAGTCTCACCAAATTTGAAAGTGAAAACTTGTAGATGTGGATAAATTAATTACTCTCTACCAAACCATTTTTCCGGATTAATTATGGGTACTTTAATTTGTCTAACATATTAAAAAATAATTTTTAAATATTTTGTACCACAAAAATTATTCTAGCATTTTTTCAATTTTATTTAATTATTTAATATTTATATTTAATTATTAAATATTAAATTTAAATAGAAATTAAATAATTTTTAGATAAATTAGATAAAATTCAGTAAGCATGAGTGAAATTAACCATATTTTTCCTTTTTTCTTATTAAGTTACAAGCTAGATGAATCCCTAACTGGCTATTTGATAGATAGATTTCACCGGACTTCTCGTCAAAATTTTGGTCAAGTAATCAACAAATGCTGATGTCGTGATATATCCCATTTGTATTGTGTAGCTTTGATTGATACTCCACCTTCTTTCGTTTGTTTTTATTTTTTTTGTTAAAAAACCATTCCACTCCACAAATCTGGTATGTTTCTGTACTGCCTTCATCATGTTCATTGCCGACCTTGTTCTTTTCTTCATGTGGTGCACAGCTCAGGCTTCGCGCTCATATCCAATCCGACGAAAAGAATTCCCAGAAAATCTTGTTAAGGTAATTGAAAGAAGAGATTATCCAGGTACCGATGTGTTTATATGCACAGCTGATCCCACAAAGGAGCCTCCGATGAACGTAGTGAACACAGCGTTATCAGCGATGGCTTATGATTATCCGGCGGAGAAGCTTTCGGTGAATGTATCAGATGACGGTGGCTCTGCACTTGCTCCTTTTGCTTTCATGGAGGCTGCCAACTTCGCTAGACATTGGCTATCTTTCTACAGAGACAACAATCTTTTAGATACCCTTAATATTCGTTCACTTGTTTAGAGTTTCTTTTTAGTTCTTTTCACATTCTAAACTATTAACTAAAAGGAAATTAAATTCAATTGCCGTTTTGGTTGTCCGAAAACAAATACTTTTGGTTTAACATAGTTTAAATTATTCATTTTTACTCGAAACAATCATTAATAGGTAATTTACCGTATATAAAATATAGTTATCTAACTAATCTGATTAACGAATTATTAATACTATTTACTAATAAATTAAATTACAAAATTATCTATCTCATTTTTTATATAGTATGATATGATTATGATAACAAAGATTTTAATTAATTAATATTATTAATAATTAATTATTTTATAATTAAATAATTTTTATAACTTTCTAACAATTTTTGGTATTTAGTACTATAAGTAAATGATTTTTATTTTCTAATTAAATAATTAGTGTCATTCATACAGATTCATAGTATTGTATAAAAGTTTTTCCGAATATATATGTTAAAATTAAAAATTAATTACACCCTTAAGAAAAGTGACTATGTTTTGTAAATAATAAAAAAATAAACCTAATTATGAAGGACAGATAAATTATTAATGGAAAAAAACTCTTGAAAAAAACAACTTCGTAATATTATTGAATTACATATTTAAGATTTTGAATTTTTCTTCATAAAACATGTTACTTGTACCAATATTTTTTATTCTAATTTGTATAAAATACTTGTAATTTATCCACACTAAGTAAACCTCCCATTAAGTGCATATTCTCTGCCTTATCTTTTATTTTTGTTCTTATTTATTTATGGCCACTTTAATGATGAAATTGGAAAAAGCTGGAACAAAGGCACTTTTCTTCCGCTTCTTCAAGCATATAAAAGAGGAATATTTCCACTTTTAGTATAATTTTTAAAAAAATTCCGAATTCGGTGAAGAAAATAACACAGTATGTAAGTTTGATTAGTAAATTGAGTGGTGCGCCAGTTTAAGTAGTGCATTGTCTATAATTTTTTTTTATAAAATTAATTATTATCTATCAATAAAAAATTAATTATTATTGATTTTTCCTTCTTAGGTAAAATTCCATTTCATATGAATAAATTCAAAAAATAAAGGAAATAAACTTTTAGTGAAGTGGCACATTGAATTTTTTATTAAAAAACAAAAATTAACTATTTATAATTAATTATTCAAATTATTATTCATCTATAATTTTTTCTACAAAATTAATTATTATTAATTTTTCTTTATCAAGCAAAAATCATGTCATGAATAAATTAAAAAAATTAAAAAAAATTCAGTACGCCACTTGGGTAGCACTGAAAAATACTGTTGCTATCTCAGAAAAAACTAATTCAAAATTGAAAATAGATTCGAAGTTACACCAAATTTAGAATTTTGTTAAAAACTACACTGAAAACGTAAATAATTTTCCTATCTACACTAAAGGAAGAAATATTCCTATAAAAGAAAATAGCTTACCGTTTATACACAAAGGGACCATTAAGTGAATAATCACTAATTTAATGATAGTATTGAATCCATGATTCACTACTATGCAACGGGACCATTGACTAACCCCCGAGTAAGTAATTATTCAATTAGAAAATAATTAATATTAATATTAAGAAATAAAATAGCTGTTATTTAATAAAAATTAAAATATTGGTAATTAACAGAATTTTATAAAAAAATATGAAAAATAAAAAATTCAATGTGTGGGACATATATCTCATGTTTGGGAAGTTGAATTATGTTTTTCCTGTGTTATATTTTCTTCAGTTTTTTCACTTTCAATGACTCCTTCACTTGCCGAATCCTCTATTATAGGCTGTGTAACTGCGGCCTCCGAGCTCTTCACTGAAGCTGAATCTTCTTCTGCAAGGACTGAATTGAACTCCTCTCCGCAGAGGTAAATTCTAACAGCATTCCACCTTCTCTTTTCACTCGCATGGCTTCTTGCCTGCATTGATTCATATAGTATAAATTAACTCTCGAACTGAAAAAGAAATCATCGATCATAGCTTCAAAAATTTTCCAACTTACATTGCTTTCAGGAGTTCCAACAGAGCGATGTCTAGAGAAGACGCTCCTGACCAGCTCTCTAGTGATACCCATTTCCAAAATGTAATCCCAAAACAATATGCTCAGTTGGGTTTCCCCACTTATATGGAAGCCAACCATCCAGAGTAATGAGATTCCCTTTAATTATTGATGATATTTAAGAAAAGTTGAAACCTGCAAATGACATACTTCACTCAGTTATCTTCAGTACAATAATAAAATGTCTCGCTGCACTGGCTTGATATATACTTTATAAGATGTAGATATTATCTTATAAGAGATCACATGTTGGTATTCTGTTAAAGCAAGGTTTTACAGATATTTAGAGCTGGAATTTAGACATTGAATTTGAAAAAGAAAAATGATAATAATATAAAAAGTACTTGGAAATTTCATTTTTAGCGTTGAAAACAAATCATTGATCGGTAATTCCAAAAGAGCAGAAGTCACGACTTATGTCATACAATAAATAAATATATATATGAATAATGCAGCTCTCGATGTGGGAATTGACGTGACATTTTTTTAAAGGAAAAAAAAAACTTGAATTTATAAGTGAGCAGTGAAGCTGAGATGTCAAATAAAGTTAATATCTAATTATCTATATGTGGCTCCGATTCAGCCCCGTGAGATATCGGTCAAACAAGATTTATTGAATTCGCTCTTATTTATTTATAGCCAAAAGACAGGTCCAATTTTAGGTTACTTTGATAGGTGTTGTTAATATTACCTCTTATACTTTGTTTTTTTAAAAAAAATTAAATTTTATTATAATTAAGTTTTTGATCAGTGGTTGTATTTTATGTATGAATATTTATTCAACATGCTATATTATCATATAATGATTTAATTTGTCGTGTTTTGGAAAAAAAATATATAAGTAGTAATTTAAACAAAATAATTGATCAAGAAAATAAAATAATAAAAATTATTTAAGAATTATAAATACGGATATAGATATGGAAATAAATATAATACGATAAGACACAGAAATACGGTAAATTTTAAAAAAATAAAATACAGACACACGATATAATAAAATAATAAAAAAATAATTATTTTTACAAATATTATCCTTAAAGCAATTTAGATAAATCAAAATCCCAAGTGTTTCAGAAATTATAAATATTGAAAGTAACCTTAAACGACTAAACAAGCCCATTAAATTTTCAGTTCAGACCTAAGTCTATACCCACTAAATTTTCAGTTCATTTCCATATCTATCAAAGTTTCAGTTCAGATTGTTTTCTAAGTCTTATAATGCCAAATCTTATTGAAGTTTTATGTGGTTGAACAGATTCGCCAGAGACATTAAAACTCTGTACACATTCAACCCAATCTCCAAATAATCAAACAGAATACAGTGGATAGAAATAAAATCCCAAATTGAGGAAATGAGTTTGAGGGAAGGGGGAAAAAACAAAGTCTTAGCAGAAAATTGTTAATCAAAACAGACAAAGAAATAAGAAAAGAAAAGAAAAGAATAGAAACGACTGATATGACAACCAAACCCCTTCAATTTTTTGTTTAAGAACATAAACCCATTATATTTCTGATGACAATTAAAATCGGATTATCGTCATGAATCATCTAGACCAATAATGAATAAAATATACTTCATCAAAATTTCTGAGCGAAATAAAAAAAATCATGTTCGATTATCAGCATGATAACAAAATAACATAAAAAACAATTGAAAAAGAGACATTACCCTGGAGAGAGACCTCATTGCTGCTTGACCCCTCTACTTCAAAAACAACGCTACCCATATCTTTCTTTCTCTAGTTGTGCAGAGATAGGAAGGAAAGTAAATAAATAGAAAGAAAAAGAGATTGAAAAGGAGAAGAGACCCCCGTTGCAAGAAGACAAAGCGGAGGTTGAAGAGAGTGCTCGAAGACAATCAGGTGTCTTTGATTCCACCAAATTTTTCAGACATTATGATACGGAACGGTGCGTTTCGTCCCATCTTAAACAAACGAAACAGCTAAAGCCCTAAGACGGAGAGGGAAAATTGAAAAGCCCAAAGGAAAATGAACTCGATAGCGAGGAAAGTGTATAGTACCTTCAAGCTGCCGAGTCAGGGCATCAACTCAATGAGTCAGGAGCTCCATCCTAATAAGAATCAACAATGGCGGGGGATCAGGGTAAAGGTGTGGAACGGTAACTTGGAGAGGGCTCTGATGATCATGCAGAGGAAGATGCAATCAGTGGTGATCGAACGGTTTTTTTTTCTTTTTTCTCTCTGTTTTATTTTATTTCATCGTGTCCTATTGTGTCTATCACGTATTCCAGCCGTGTTAATCTCGTTTTTTATCAACGACATGCCACGTGACATATCCAGTACGTATTCGAGGTGTCTCTCATGTGTGTCCGCATATCTAAGTCTTACTATTTCTGCCTGTGTCCATGCTTCCGTGTCAACTATTCTTCTTTCTCGTAAGTATTTCAATTTTCACGGATTAAAATTTTATTTTTTAGAATTCTAAACTGCTTAACATAAGCTGTTCATGATGCATATATAGCGTGCTTCAATAATATAAATATACTTCTGACAAATATTGATGTTTAAGTGGGTTGCTTCAATATGCTATTAATGATCATAATGCGGAATGGGAACTAAGTGAAGATTATTCTTCCTTCTAACAGTAACACTAAAAGCCTCAATCATATCCAGGTTTTCTGCTTTCATCCCATCAGCAAGTTTCCAGTCAAAACGATACAGAAAATGTGCCAATGGAAGCTCAATATTAGCTACCCCAAATGCAATACCAGGACACATCCTCCTTCCACCCCCAAATGTTTAACAACATGCTATTAATGATCATAATGTGGAATGGGAATTAAGTGAAGATCATTCTTCCTTCTAACAGTAGCACCAAAAGCCTCAATCATATCCAGGTTTTCTGCTTTCATCCCATCAGCAAGTTTCCAGTCAAAATGATACAGAAAATGTGCCAATGGAAGCTCAATATTAGCTACCCCAAATGCAATACCTGGACACATCCTCCTTCCACCCCCAAATGGGATAAATTCAAAATTGTTGCCCCTGTAATCGATTGAACTATCAACAAATCTCTCTGGATAAAATGTTTCTGCTTCTTCCCAATAATCTGGATCCCTTCCTATTGCCCATGCATTCACTATCACTTTGGTTTTGGCTGGTATCACGCACCCATTAATCTCGCATCTCTCCCTGCTTTCTCTCGGAAGTAGCAATGGAGCAGCTGGGTGTAATCTCATGGTTTCTTTGATAATTAGTTTTAAATACTCTAATTCATGAAGCTTGGTTTCATCAACATTTCCTTTATCGCCGTAAACTCTCCTCACCTCTTCCTGTGCCTTCTGCATCACTCTTGGATTCCTCAGCATTTCAGACATCGCCCATTCTACTGTAGTAGATGATGTTTCACTTCCAGCAATAAAAATGTCCTGAAATGCAACACAATCGTTACTTTGTTACTTAACAAGAAACAGGCATGGAGCAACAATTAAAGCTAGCTAGTTATATTGATATAAAATATAAAATACTAACCAGGATGACTGCTTTGATGTTGTCGGTTGTCAATGCAAATTGAAGGTCTCCATGCTCCTTTAGCCTCAAAAGAACATCAAGAAGAATTTCTCCTTCACCTTCATCGCCTTTTTCCTGTGCTTTCTTCCTAGCCTTGTGATCATCAATGATGTTTTCAAGTATCCTGTCAAATCTCTGTTGCAAACTCAAAAGTCTGGACCTTATTCCGCTGATGGCATGGAGAAATTTAATGGAAGGAAACAAATCTGCTAGACTGAATCCTCCTGAAGCGGCTGTAAGTTTTTCAACTAGTTTTATAAATTCTTCTTGGTCTTTGCATATCTCACCGAAAGTAGCCCGTGCAGAGATGCCATTTGTCAAAGAAAATATCTTTCTGCTAAAATTGAATGGCTTCCCTGAAAAAGAACAAATTGTACTAATCATATTTGATACCTCCTCTTCCCTAATTGATCTATAAGATTGCACACGCTTCACGCTTAGCAACTCCAATGTGCAAATTTTTCGCATCTGTCTCCAGTAATCTCCATACTGTGCAAATGCAATATCTTTGTAATTATAAGATAGAATACTAGCAAATAAGAGAAAGGGCCTTTGAGCAAAGACAAGATCATGAGTTTTCATCACTTGTTTGGCAGCTTCAGGGGATGAAATGATTATGTTGGAAACTTCACCAAGCTGAAGATGCATAAGGCCTCCATATTTATTTGCCAAGTCTCTTAGCTGCCGATGTGGTAAATTGCCAAACAGCTGATGCATATTTCCGATGATCGGAAGCTTTCTTGGCCCTGGAGGTAGATTTGGAGCAGTGGAGTGGGTGGTTTTTGAATTTTTCCAAAATTTAAACAGCATCAGGATTAAAAGAAGAGATGGGAAAATCACTGGAAATGAAAGCAATGGGTTTTCCATGTTAAAACTGATTGAAGGGTTATGGTTTCACTTGTGAAAAATGAAAATTCTCTAGATCCTCATTTGTATTTGCAGCTTGAATTCATGAGAGTTGACTTTAGGGAACCAGCTTACGGTGGCATTAGCATCTGTTTCGTCATGTTTAAGATAAGATTCTGCCAGCTGTTCAATAGAGGGCTTTTTAGCTAAATAAATTGGAAAAAAAATATTTACAAAACAGCGCTCCATCCAAACAACTTACACTATATGTACTATTTTTGTCCATATAAGACAGATTGGTATGAAAGTATCATAAAATTGCTAGTCAGAATAGTGACTTTAAATGAACCGTAAATTGCTGGTAGAGTCGTGGTTGCTGATCGTAAATTGCTAGTTAGACTAGCAATTTTTTACCATAAATCACTTCTTTGAATAGAGAAATATGGCAGAAAAAATTGCTACTAAAAGTAGCAAATTTTGATAACAAAACCTATAACAATCCAATCTCAAAATCAATTTCTCCCTCGGTTCTCTCAAGCTCAAACCCAGCCACTATGTATGTTTGCTTTTTTTTTTTTATATATATAAAATTTTTCATTATTTATTTGTTATATGCTGTTTTTTTTTTTTCAATTTTAAGTTTTTTAGAAAATTTTCATTTCGTTTATGGATTATTATTTGTTATTTGCTTATTTAAATTTTTATTGTTGCTAATTTATTTTTATTTTTGTAATTTCTTGTTTGCTGATTTAGAAAATTTTCATTAGAATATTTGTTTATTGCAATTTTATTTATTTTGGTAATTTTTTATTATGTTTTTATTATTTTAGTTACTGAATTTTATTGTAAATTTGATTTTTTATTTACTATTTTTTATTGGAATTTTATTTGTTTGTTGATTTTTTTGCTTCAAAATTCTTTGTTGATTTTTTTGTAATTTTAATTTTTGCCGAATTTTTGTTTGTTTATTTGCTGATTTTTTATTGTAATTTTATAAATTTTGGTAATTTTCTATTTGGATTTTATTTTTTTTAGTTGCAGAATTTTATTGCAATTTTGATTTTTTATTGGAATTTTATTTGTTTGTTGATTTTTTTTTCTTCTAAATTCTTTGATGATTAAATTGTAATTTTATTTTTTTTACAGATTTTTTATTGCAATTTTATTTTTTGCTGAATTTTTATTTGTTTATTTGTTGATTTTTTATTATAATGTTATATATGCATTAATATTTTTTGTATAAATAATAATAAATTTTAATATATGCATTTATTTTTATTGCAATTTTATTTTTTTTATTTGCTGATTTTTTTATTGTAAATTTATTTATTTTGATAATTTTTTTATTGTGATTTTATTTTTGTAGTTGCTGATTTTGATTGCAAATTTAATTATGTATTTGCTGATTTTTAATTGTAATTTTTTTGTTTGTTGTTTTTTTGCATCTCAAATTTTTTGCTGATTTTTTTTATTGTAATTTGATTTTTTTTCGATTTTTTTTTTGCTTCTCAAAGTTTTATTGAATTTTTATTGCAATTTTTTTCACTGATTTTTTATTCAATTTTAGTGTTTTGCTGATTTTTTATTGCAATTTTAATTTTTTGCTGAATTTTTATATTGTATTTTGCAATTTATTATCTAAAAAAGAAAAGGAAAAGAATAAAAAACAAAAAGAGGTACATAGAATTTTTTTTTAACATTTTATTTTATATAGGCATTAATATTTTTTGTATAATTTTTGTTTGTTGTGTAATTTTTGCTTGTTATGTAATAATATGCATGTAATTAGTTTCTGCAATATATGTAATATATATGCAGTTATATACAGTAAAATATGTAATATGTATATAGTTATATAATAAGTATGTAGTTAGTGACGGTAATTTTTAATGGCCAGTTGCTTTAAAGATATATTTATTTTTAATTGTACAAACTTATTATATGCTTCTATAAAATGTATCATAGTTCATGACATAGTTTGTCTTTTTATAAAATTATTACATAAATAAAAATAAATTAATTAATTGTAATTAGTATTTTTTTATGTAGCAAAATAATATGAAAATAAATTGTATAAGCACATCAATTTAAAATGCCTAAATTGATTCCAATTAGAATGAATAATTGATTCTAAGTAATTTAAAATAATCATAGATATAAAATAATAAATTGATTCTAATTTAGAAAAAAAAATAACTTTTGAACTGAATTGAATTTTTTGTAAGTAATGAATTTATATAAAAGACTATAAATTGTCACTCACAGTTTTCGCTTTCATAATCATTATTGAATGC
Organism: Balakata baccata; assembly: GCA_949630135.1. Lineage (NCBI taxonomy): Eukaryota > Viridiplantae > Streptophyta > Magnoliopsida > Malpighiales > Euphorbiaceae > Balakata > Balakata baccata. Next base: position 37,187 of record CATIWF010022209.1, on the reverse strand, counting down.
TGGAAGAACCAAATTGTTACCTCTATTGCTTTCAGAAAATCTAGTCATGTTAACTCGTTCTGTGTTATGATCCATTACCAAAACAAATTATAAATTTATACACAAACCAATATCATATGCAAACAAAAATAATGTGCTATCAAATCATTATTATTGTAGTGTCTGCATATCCATGTGTCTTTATTAATCACATGTAAATAGTAACAACCTCTAATGTGTTACGAATCATTCTATTAATGCAGTATCAAATTTTTTTTTATCAGTAATGTTGTTCTATGTTATGTTATGTTGTCAAATCATAATTATTGCAGTTTCTACATATTCATGTGCCTTTATTAATCGCATACGAATAGTAATAGTTCAATTGTATTGTCAAATCATTTTATTGATATGTCATTAGTGTTTGACATTTGAAATAATAATAATGATGTATTTTTCAGATATGGATACTCACAGAAGAGATACAATACAGTCTGACCCTTATGATCTATCATTACTGATATTGCAATGCGTTCATAGATCAGAAGCTATTTGACACGATCAGTTGGAGTCTCCTGTATTGACATGTCGTCGTGCATCTATATTATTGTATATGGAGGATATTGATTTTTGTATTCAAGAGTTGCTCCAGCAGACTAGATTTTTAGGAGTAGCTTGACTTGGGTTCTTTCAGCTGAATTGATATATTATCACTGCACTTGTTGAGCGATGGAGACTTGAGACTCATATCTTTCATTTTCCTGATGGAGAGGTGATTATTACCCTTCAAGATATGGCAATCCAGACTAGGTTACCCATTGATAGTGTAGCTGTGACTGAACATGGTCACTATAATTGAGTGGATTTATGCACTAAATTGTTAGGAGTTATATCACCGAATAATATAATTACTGGTTCAAAATTGAACTTAAGGTGATTAGCTGAATATTTAGTATTCTACTCAAAGAAAGAGTAGTAAAGGCTCACATGGATCAAGAGGGAAACCTTAAAAGGTCAACCATGTCTTCTTATATAAGAGGCATGCACCTGGAAAGACACCCACTACAAATAATTGTGTTTATTGTTGCACCTCTTCTTATGCCTCAAACGAAAAGATTGTGAGGCCAAAACCCCAAGTGAGATGGAAAGAGTCTTTCAAAAGTAAACAATGCTATTAGTGCATAAAGTTTAGGCACATCAACAATCATTGTTTGATTAGAAAATCCCATTGGGATTCTTTTAGGACTAACCCCAAAGATCCAAGTTTGTTTAAGTACCTAAAAATAAAACTTGAACTTTTGTTTTGTAGGTATGTCTTAAATCCATAAGCAAGGAAATGTATGGCTATTAGATAATGGATACTCAAGGCATATGATTGGAAATAAAAGTCTCTTTGCAAGCATCAAGAATGTTGATGGAGGTAATTTCACCTTTGGAAACAATGTTAAGGGTAAGGTAATTGGCATTAGCTCCATAAGACTAAATAATATTTCAATTATTAAAGATGTGATGCTTGTTGATGGTTTGAAATATAATCTTTTAAGTGTGAGTCATATAGAGCTAATGTCAATCACCTTTAGCTCTAATAGGTGTCAAATGACCTCTTTGAATGGTCAAGAGATATTCAAAGGAAAAGACATGACAATACTTACATAATTGATTTACATAAGTTGACTAATATTTCCTTTAGTTGTCTTGTATTTATTAATGAAGAATTTTGGCTATGGAATAAAAGGCTTGGACATGCAAGTATGAATTTAATTCAAAACCTTAGCCAGGATGAGCTAGTAGATGAGCTTTCAAAGGTCAAGTATTTGAAAAACAAGACTTGAGAGCTATGTCAAAGGGAAAGGCAACACAAATCATCATTTAAGCTAAAAAACATTGTGAATACTTCTAGACTCTACAACTATTGCATGTTGATTTTTTAGACCTTGTAGAGTTGCTAGCTTAGGTAGTCAACATTATGCATTTGTTATAGTTGATGACTAGTCTAGGTTTACTTAGGTAATTTTCTTAGTTCATAAAAGTGATGCTTTTGAAAATTTCAAGCACTTTGTCAAGATGGTCCAAAATGATAATGGCAAAGAGTTTGAAAATCGTTTTTTTGAAAATGGTATTTCACATGATTTTTCCACTCCAAGAACTCTTTAACAAAATGGGATTGTTGAAGGGAAAAATCAAACATTGGTAGAAATAGCTAGAACAATACTTAATGAGTATGGTTTACCAACCTACCTTTGGGTGGAAGTCGTTAATACTACTTGTTATATTTCAAACTATGTTTTCAAAAGACCTATCTTAAATAAAACCTCTTATGAGCTTTGAAATTGAAGAAAATCCAAGATCTCATATTTTAGAGTATTTAGTTGTAAATGTTTTATATTGAATACTAAGAATAACTTTAGAACATTTGTCTCAAAATTAGATGAGGGTATTCTTCGTAGATAACCCACCTTTAGCAAAGTTTATAGGGTCTTTAATAAAAGAACCTTAGTTGTAAAAGAGTATATGCATGTTAATTTTGATGAATCTTGTAGACTTGATCTTGGGAGAGGTATTCTTTTGGATGATGTTATAGATACTATAGAGAACCTCAATCTTGATCAAGAGAAACCTGGAGAATCATCAAAGAAGGTTGATCTTAATAAGGGACAAGAGGAAGAACAACCTTAAGTCCAACAGCAAAGAACCAATGAACTACCAAAGTAGTGGAAATTTGTAAGAAACCACCTACATAATCAAATCATTAGTGATCCTATAAGAAGTGTAAGTACTCATTCCAAGCTTCTTGATTCTAATCTTACTTTTGTATCTCAAATTGGACCAAAGTCAATTGATGAGACTTTGGGTGATGAAAGTTGGGTGATTGTCATGCAAGAGGAACTCAACCAATTTGAGAGAAATAAGGTTTAGACCTTAGTTTTAAGACCTAAGGACTACCCAATTATTGGTAGTAAGTGGGTTTATAGAAACAAGTTAGATGAGGATGGTAACATCACTAGAAATAAAGCTAGATTGGTTGCCAAAAGGTATAACCAAGAGGAAGACATTGATTATGATGAAACATTTGCTCTCGTAGCAAGATTAGAAGCAATTTATATTTTATTAGCATATGCATATCATATGAATTTTAAGCTTTTTCAAATGGATATTAAAATTGCTTTCTTAGATGGTTTTATAACGAAGGAAGTTTATGTTGAACAACCTTCTAATTTTGAAGATCATGCATTTCCAAAACATGTCCATGAGCTCACTAAGCCTTATATGGATTGAAACAAACTCCTAAAGCTTTGTATGAAAGGCTTGGTGCTTTTCTTTTAGACAATGTATATTCTAAAGGACATGTGGGCACAACTGTTTTCATTAAAAAGCATAAGTATGACACTCTTATTGTTACAAATTTATGTTGACGACATTATCTTTGGGTTTATTAATAAAAATATTTGCCAAGAATTTACTAAGTATATGACTAGGGAATTTGAGATGAGCATGATGGGTGAACTCAAATTCTTCCTTGGACTTCAAATTAAGCAATAAAAAGATGGCATTTTCATCAATCAATCCAAGTACATAAAAGAGTTGATAAAAAAGTTTGGAATAGATGCATGCAACAATGCTAAGACCCCAATGAGCAAATTAACTAAATTGGACAAAAATGAAAAGGGTAAAACTATTAATAAAAAGCTTTATAGAAGTATGATTGATTCACTTTTTTATTTAACCACCTTTAGACACAATATTATATATAGTATATGCTTGTGTGCTAGATTTCAATCATGTCATAAGGAATCACATTTGTATGTGGTAAAAAAGATTTTAAAATATCTTCATGGCACAATACATTTAGGTTTATGGTATCTTAGAAATACATCATTTCATATCATTGACTTTTCGAATGTCAATTATGCCAGTAGTATTTTGGATAGAAAAAAACACCTTTGGAACTTGTGACTTCATTGGTGAATATTTAGTTTCTTGGTTTAGCAAGAAACAAGTTTCTATTACCTTGTCCACTGCCGAAACAGAATATGTGGCTGCAGGTTGTTGTTGCACTCAAGTTCTTTGGATGAGACAACAACTAAAGAACTATGGTCAAGTGATTGATCACATTCCCATCAAATGTGATAACACTAGTGCAATAAATCTTTCAAAAATCTCATTCAACACTCTAGAAGTAAATACATTGACATTAGATATCATTTTCTAATAGATCATGTCTAAAATAGTGATGTTATGTTAGAATTTATTGACACTAACAACAAATTGGTTGATATCTTCGCCAAGGCTCTCAATGATAAAAGGTTTTGTTTTATAAAAAGAGAATTTGGTATGTTTGATGGAAGCACATCGATTTAAAATGTTTTAAGTTATATATTCACATTTATTCATATGTACAAACATTATTGTGAAAAATGTATGATATTTGATTGATTGATGTGATTACCATATTGCTTACTTGATCTATGCGCATTTATATGAAAACTTTGAATTTTTATGACTCTTAGAGCTCAATTGATGATCTACTAGGTTCATATGGTCAAACACACTTAGGTTGATCATGTTTAATATGTTACAATAGGTTGCTTAAGCCTTTTTTCTCTTTTGCCCCTTTATTTCTTTTGATGCATCTAGGTCCCGCTTGGGAAGCCACTTTCCCAGTCGAGATAGGTATCCCGCTCGGGTAATATACCTTATCGCTCGAAACATTCAAACCCTTTTCTAACCGTTGCCTTTCTATGCAATGTCCCACTTGGGATGCTTTTTGTCCCGCTCGAAAAAATGGTTCAAAATTTAAATTTTTTGACCGTTACACCTTATCCCACTCGGAACACCCTCTATCTTGGTAGGGACGTACCCACTAATAGCTTTTTTAAAACGACTAATAACAGTTTCAATCTTATTCAAATCCATCCAAATCAGTCATAACTCCTCAACTATGAACAGTTACTTTCGCCTATTTTCTCTATAAATACCCCTTCAATCTTCATTTTTTCTCTTACTTTACATCCAAAACTCTATCTATTGCTTTCTCTCTTTAAGATTCCCAACTTAAACTTCATTCTTCATCTTCCTTCTCTCATTCTCAATGGCCCCTAAATCTATTGTCTCTAAAGCTTGTGGTTTTAAGGGTAAAGGCATTGCCTAACCATCCAATTTTGCTTCTTATGATGCCATATTTGTTGCCTTCTCCAAGGAAGAGAAGACTCGCTTCCATTGTCTCACTAAACGAAAATGTGTGCCTTCCAAAATCCTCGATATCAATGATATGGCAAAGATCAACTCAAATGAGGAGATTATAGAAGTTTTAAAAGAGATACAATGGGTCTCCTTTGTTCTTCCTAATAAAAATGGGTATGAGCAACTCACATTGGAGCTTTTGTGCACTATTGAAATCATTGACGACCCTAAGTATGAATTGAGCTATTATGGAATTCATTTTCACATGTTTGAAGAGCAATAAGAAATGACCAAGAACCAATTTGTTGCAGTTTTTGGATTCAAGAAAGTGGGGATGCTTATGAGGAAGAGATGGAACTTTCGTATTCTGCCTTTTTTAGGGAGATTTCTTTGGAGAATCATTTTGACAAGTTCTCCCACTCCAAACACATCAAGTCTCTTCTTCTTTTCCTTCTTCATCAGATTATCACTTTTACTATTTGTGCAAGAACCGAAAGCAACAAGAAGGTAACTCAAGATGATCTCTTCTACCTCTATGCTATGATCCATCACAAATCCACTGAAACCTCCCCTTTGCTCCTTGACAAATTCCAATCTGTCATCAATGCTACCAAGGGAACTATCTCTCTTCATTCTCAAATCACTCTTATAGCTAACCATCTTAGTTTCTTAACGTCGGAGCGCACCTCTCTTCTCATATCCTCATTCTCTAAATTTGACAATCTCCTCAACATTATTTATCTTCTCCATTGCAAAGCCTTTGTTAAGCCAACCAAAGGAGTTGATGAGTTTGCCTATGCTTATGGAGAATATGGGGTTCAAGTTGCTACTTGACAAATATCTAAGAAGAGGGCAAGGATATCTATGGTATAAGAAACCCTTAGTGTTTAAGAGGAGCCCACTACACAAGCACCAAGTCAACCTCATCCTTTCTTAACTCCAACATTGCAAGATCTTTATAACTTGCAAATGAAAACTTTTGATATGATGATGCATCTCCACTTGGACATATAAGGCATGTGAGGGAACATGGGGATGCAAGTGTGCCCCATTTCTTTTGAGGAAGGGTCACAAAATGAGGGGGAGGATGATGAAGAGATGGGTGGAGATGCTTAAGCATTTATCTTTATTTCTTAGTTTTCTAGTTGTTGTTTGTAGCTTACTTATGCTTACACATTTAGTTTGTACCATATTTCCTTTAAAATTAATAAAGTTGTTTTATTTTTTCAATTATTTTCTTATGACATCTCTAGGCGAATCCCATATCGGCAAAACATGGGAGAGATGTTGGGCCAAAATGTAATGAGCTAGAGGAGCATAAATATAGGGAGGTACTAGCTTGACATGCTCGCTTCCTAATCCCACATCAGAAAGAAGTGAAGAAAAACAAGAGGTTTATAAGTCTATATACTAACTACTGACAATAACCTAGGTTAACCATTTTAGGCTGCATGGTTTGGCCATTTACAGGTTATTGCAGGACAATTAGGCATAGGCTATTATATTTCTCCTATTGTTTTGATTCTTGTCTCTTTACTGATTAATTTGTTCCATTTTTTTTTTTGATCTTGACAAAAGGGGAGACAAATGATGAAAACTTGAGCAAAAACTTGAATTAATTTCGGATTGACATCATATTTACAATTGTTGACTTTGATCAACTATGTTTTACTTAATTATTCAACATGCAAACTTACTTCAAATGCCATGAAACATTGTATAGATGTTATCATATACTTGAATTTGATTTCTGTAACTTCGATTTGTTATTTTTACTCAGTTTGATTGTTAAAATAAAAAAAAGAGGAGATTGTTGACCTTAGAGTGATTGATCTCTATTTTAATCTTGACAATCAAATTAAATATTATTAATGTCTTCTATTAGTATTATTTTGATAGTATTTTAAGTTTTAAGTCAATTAGAATTCATTTGTTATGTGAATAACCAACTTAAAGGATGAAGATATGTAAATCCTTCCTAGGACATAAATATGTTGCCCAAGATACTAATCCTACTTGGGAAAAGGAGCATCACACCTGGGACAAAGGATCATTGAGATCCAGTGAAGAATCCTGCCTAGGACAGATCACCGTCACACGAGATATTTGAAAAATCATGACCGTTGGAAAATGTCTCAACCAAGAAGTACCATGTCATCACTAGAAGTCAAGAGGGTTAAGTTGACTAGACCATCATCCCACCCGGGACAATAATCCCAATTGGGATCTATTCGAATTTCATAAGTCAAAGCTATAGGTCACCTTTTTCAAAAGAACCTCCCACTCGAGACAAGTATCTCTCGACTGGAAAATTTGACTAGAGACTAGCCGTTAGAGCTATCATCCAATCTAGAGATGTCATGTGGATAATTCCGACCGGGATATCTACTTTTCATATATCATTTAATGCACTTATAAGAAGACATTAGAGAGAATTATGACACTCATATGTAACAGCTAATTGGTGGGTAATCAGTATAAATACCCTATCAAACATCCATTTAATTCATCCAACAACTTCATAAGTGCCAAAACTCTTGAAATTTATTTTTTCAATTTTTATTCTATTAATTATTTGTAAGGGTTCAAATGTTAGTTTTAAATATTTTGGATTATCTTGTAATTGAGTAGTGTGTCAAATTACAATAAATTGATTGTTGGGTGAGCTATTAAAAAACAAGAAAAATTTGGGTTGACTATTAACTTTAGAAAAACACTTAATTGTAAGGTAGCAAAACTCTCATTGCAATCGAAAGTGATTAGATTAGTGAATACACAATTGCGATTGAAGAGAGTAGAGTAGAGTTAATTAATACTCAAATCTCTATAAAATTAGTGTCTCCATATACCTCAATCTTCTCTCTACTTTGTTATTTGTAAAAATTTTAATTTCCCACCTATTCATTTCTCATTCTTGATAATTGTTTGGACAACATAAATTTTTTAGAAATATTGCTATATGTAGCCTGACTTATATTCTAGTATCAATATAAGAAACTGCATTTTTTAGCTGTAGTCTCATTTTAACGGCACCAGAATATACATTTAGATTCTAAATTACAACATTTTCAAAAGAATTAATATTAATTTACAACCTAGCGATAAAGTTCTAGCGATGAAGTTTGGTATTGTTGACATTTTTAACTCCTATTTCTTGTTTTCAATTATTAGATTACAGAAGTATTTAATTAGAAAAAAATATTTCTATATATGTGAAAGGGATTAAAATTTTTTTTGAAACAAATTAATTATATTATATACACAATAAAATACTAATTAATTAATCCGTATACAACAAATTACCACTATTATTTTGTCCATAACTTTTTTTTTTTCATCATAGATCGAATAAATTTTACATTTGGATGAGGACATAAACCCAAATTAGATAATATAAATTTTCAATTCTTTCTTTCAAAAGTTTGAACACAAAAATAATAATTTACAAAAGTTTCTTTTTCTGATGCATTAAAATTTAATTTTAAACGTTGAATCAGTGCATAATATTGCCCGCCTCCTACATAGTCCACCATATTGCCCACCTATCAATTTTACAAAACTACCCATGTAGGAAAAATTTTATTTTTATTTCTTATTTAAATAAAAAACTTTGGAAGGGTAATTTTGTAAAACTTGATAGGCGGCAAATGGAAGACTATGTTGGAGGCTGGCAATATAGCATTTCAATGTGAGAGAAAAAAGAGAAATGTTATTTATTTCAATACTTTTTATTTTAATTTGTCCTAACTAATATAAAATATTTATATTTTATTTATATTTAATTTGTATTAAAAATATAAATATTTTATACTAATTAGAACAAAATAAATTGTGATAAAAAATATTGGAACAACAAGCATTCTATAGAGAAAATCACATGACCATCAAACTGCTAATGTCATTTAAAACACTTTTCATATGTTTTATCATCCAATCTAACCATAAATTGCCATTATTCAATGCAAAATTCGCCATATTCATTGTGTTCTGGCATGATAAGACCATTAGTCAATTGCATTTTTTATTTTGAGAATATTTATTTTAGGGTAGATTGAAGTTTGGTTGAATACACTAGTTAATTTTTTTATTTTTGAAAGTACGTTATGAAATCCATCATATTTGGTTCAATATTAAAAATAAACAAAATATTATATTTGTCCTTCTCTTTTTATTTTAAAAAATATCAAAAAAATACTAAAAAAATATTTATTGTCATCAACTTGATATCAAAATATTAAATTTGTTCTTTTTTTAAATGTATTTTTTAAGTTAACTAAATATCAAATTTATCAAAATATAAATAATGGTATATTTAGTAATTTTTTAGTTAATTAACAGAATATTCTAATTGATTAATAGAATATTTTATTCAAAATTAACATAGGATCTTTTTAATGTATTAAACCAAATTTGAAAAACTTTATAATATATTTCTAAAAATAAAGAGACTAATAATTGTATTCAATCAATTTTCAAGGGTTTCCTAGTAATTTACCCTTTATTTTATTACTTTGCTATTTGGCTAGAATTTAGCTAGCTAGAATAGAGTTAATATATAATAAAGTTCTAATTAATTACTCCTTCCATTTCATTTTAACTATCACTTTAGGTAATTTTACTATAATTAAGAAGTCATTAATTAGCTTTAAATTTAAAAAAAAAATAAGTTGTTAAAATTAAATTACCTTCAAATTGAAAAATTTAAAATTATTGAGAAAAACAAAAAATAAAAAAGTATTCTCTAAACTGACAATAAATAACTTTAGAATTCAATGTAATATTAAAGGTAAAATTGAAAAAAAAAATCTTCTGATTATATAAAAGTAATATATAAATGAAATCTAAGTTTCTCTCTAAAATGACAGTTAAACTAAAAGAGATCGGGAAAAACAAATGAAAACAAAATTACATTACTAACCTTTTTTTAAATTGGTCCCAAACAATTAAATAACTTACGGATATTTGGAATTGGTATTAAAAGTTTTAAAAATATGTTTTGAATTTTTTTATTTAATTAATTAATTTTTAAAATTTTTTATAAATTATTTTTATAAATTTATTTTTTTTTAAAAATATCTATTTATTTACTTTTTCTATCAAAAATAATTTTTAAAATTAAAAATATAATTTTTTTAAAAAATTATTTTTTTACAAATTTCTTGGCCAAAATTTCCTTCCAAAAAAAGGACGTTGCCAAAATTTCCGTCCTAAATCTGATATATATTGCCTTGTCAAAAAAAAAATAAAATCTGATATATATTCAACTATTAATCATTTCATATACAGAGGATATCTTTTGGGATAATTACATTTTTTTTTTCTTATCTAACTTTAAGTTTATCAAATTTAGAACCTTCATATATAGCAGGTGGCTCGTGAGTGTACATTTTTTTGTTTCGAAGGACTTATTTGCATCTTATTTTATGTATAATATTTATATAAAAATTATAATATAGTCAATAAAAATAAAATTTTAATCAAGTAAATATGTTAAAATTTATCTCTTTATATATGCAAGTAAAAAAAAATGAAAATTTTATATTTAAATTTTAAACTATTAATATATTAATTTACTCCTTGCAACATTTATATTTCTACTTCTCTGGGATCCAACAATAAAATAAAAATTAAATCAATTTATTGTTAGGAGAAAATACAAGAAAAAATAGGAGAATTGTTAATTCAATATTCAAAAACAGTAGAAAATGGAAAATCAATCTAAGCCCTGTGTAGCACATAGTTTCTTTAAGACAAATTCGTCTCCTACACAGGTGTTTAGAATAACCGGCATTTGTCCCCCAGAATACAACAGATTCCAAGTAGTTGTTGAACACACAACACCTACTTACAGCGAACTTTAACTTGTCACAACCTCTATCACTTGAGAAGAAGAAGGAGAAAAAAGAAAGAAACACTTCAAGAACAATCAAAAAATACTTTTTTTCAACACTTCAAAATTCAAGCTTAAACCACCTATTTATACTATATGGAGGAGACATGAGATTAATTGTGATTAATTTCCTTTAAAGGCTGTTAATAATGTCTTTGTAACTCTCAAATAATGGTAAAATTAATTTTTGAAACATCAGAAATTAACATTCCAAAAGACATGAAACTCAAAAGTCCATTATGGAACAGAATCCACACAGGCGTGTGGATCCACACGGGAGTGTGGATCTGCCTTGCTCACCCTGTAGACACAACAATACGACCGTGTGGATCCACACAGGGGTGTCAGTGGCCTAGCCTTGTGGATCCACACAGGCGTGTCAGTGGCCTAGCTGTGTGGATCCACACGGGTGTGGCAGACTGCCAACCGTGTGGATCAACACGGAAGTATTGCTAAATTTTCCAGAAATAAAAAAATAATTTGAAAAAATTGGGTTTGTTCAGGACCACGAGATTTTGGGCCGACATTCGTGTATGCAGGTAGCGCACCCATGCATTGGCCCATCCCGGCCCATGGATTTGCACCCCCTTGCCCTTGAGCGCACGAGAGAGAGCCTTCCATTCTACTTTTCTTACCCATGTAAGAATGCATCTCTATATATAAACACAAGTCCAACTTCAATTCTTAGTGATGTGGGACAAACTCCCACTCACTTTTCACCTTTAAATCTCCTTATCAAGGAGCTTACTTTGAGCTTCAATTTCTATTCACACATTTTCCATTTCGAGCATATGAATACATTAATTCATAGTCCTCATGTCAAAGAACATATATCCGGGTCTTTTTTCCAAAACCGAGTTGTGGGACCCACCCGAATAATCCTCTCAAAATGGCTCATAATCACAATTTTTCCAACAATCCCCCACATGAATAAAATTGGACGGAAAAGTAAGACGAACAAAGCTTTACTACGAGATAGAGTTTGACAATTGAAACCTGCACAGGATAGGTAGGTGTTACCCTTTAAACCTTCCCTTGTAAAAGTATATTTAATTTACCCATTTGTCACAACCTCTATCACTTGAGAAGAAGAAGGAGAAGAAAGAAAGAAACACTTCATAAGAACAATCAAAGAATACTCTTCATCAACCCTTAAAAATTCAAGCCTAAACCACCTATTTATACTAGATGGAGGAGACAATAGATTAATTGTAATTAATTTCCTTTAAAGACTGCCAATAATGCCTTTGTAACTCAAAAATAATGGTGAAATTAATCTTTGAAACATCAGAAATTGACATTTCAAAAGACATGAAGCTCAAAGGTTCATTCCGGAACAGAATCCACACAACGACATGACCGTGTGGATCCACACAGACGTGTTGCCAAATTTTCCAGAAATAAAAAAATAATTTGAAAAAACTGGGCTTGTTCAGGACCACGAGATTTTGGGCCGACATTCGTATACGTAGGTCGCGCACCCACGCATTGGCCCATGGATTTGCACCCCCCCTACACCCTGAGCGCGCGAGAGAGAGCCTTCCATTCTACTTTTCTTACCCATGTAAGAATGCATCTCTATATATAAACACAAGTCCAACTTCAATTCTTAGTGATGTGGGATAAACTCTCACTCACTTTTCACCTTTAAATCTCCTTATCAAGGAGCTTACTTTGAGCTTCAATTTTTATTAACACATTTTCCATTTTGAGCATATGAATACATTAATTCATAGTCCTCATGTCAAAGAACATATATTCAGGTTTTTTTCCTAAAACCGAGTTGTGGAACCCACCCGAATAATCCTCTCAAAATGGCTCATAATCACAATTTTTCCAACAGTAATTTCTCACATAATGGCCTAATGTGAATTTAGAATTAAAGCTCACTATTTAGGGTTTATATGTAAGAAAAATTTACAAAGAACAAGGAGGGGAGCTGGGATCTTGATTTTGTCTTGTGTGAATATTCAGTAAAATAAGGAGAATGGGCTAGGACGGCCAATCACCATGACAGTCTCTGTAAATTTTCGAGAGTTGGTAGCATTGGTGTTGATGAAAAAAAATGAAAAAAAAAAAAAAGAAGACAAAATTGAAAAGTGAATTTGATAAAAATGAAAAAAAAAATGTAAGTATTTCTAAAAAAAATGTTAAAATTTTGTTAATAGAGTAGATTTCTCAACTTTTTAACTAGATATTTAGAGGATCTAAACAACTAACACTCCTCAATTATATCAAGAAAAAAGTTGAATATCATTATCTGATTCTCAACTTATAGTTAATCATATTAATTGCTTTAATGCAACAAGGAGATGAAAGGAGGGTAAGGAAAACGACAAATCTAACATTTTTAGCTCGTTTTGAACATGAAATATTAGGATGAATTTCACTAAAAATATTTTAACTATATAAATTTTTAATAATTTAATTTTTTAAATAATTTTATAATTATAAAATAAAAATAAGAAATAATTTTATGTTGTAAATAATTTTTGAGTTAGTGATCTCGGAATATTGAATATTATGATTTATAGAAAAGAGATGATTTATGATAAGAAAACAACTACCCGCTATCTTTCACTCATTTTTTTTTTCTTTGTTTACAGGACTTTCCAGTCCAAGAGCAAGCATAGCTTCATCAACAATGGCTGCTTTACCATTCCCTCACTCAAAATTCAAATCAGTTTCTAGCTTCATAGATTTCAATTACAGAGCTACTAATTCCAGGCTGTTCTTTGTTAGAACCCCACGTTTTAACCGTTCGAGAAGCAGAAATCTTTGTGTCAAGAACATTGCCAGTGATCGTAAGCAAGAATTGCAAGATCCTGTAACTCAAGCAGGTTCAATTGCTTTAATTTCTTCCACTAACATTAAGCTCCTTTCGAAAGGAAATGTGGTTTTCAGAATTTTATTTTCACAAAGGGTGTACTACTTTGCAGTTTCTTTGGATACATATGTTCCAGATTCGACCACCATTGCTGCAAGCATCAAATACCATGCAGAATTCACACCATCATTTTCCGCAGAAGGCTTTGACCTCGCAAAAGCATTTGTTGCTACTGCAGAAAGTGTTCGCGATTCCCTCATCATAAACTGGAATGCTACTTATGAGTTGTATGAGAAGATTAATGTAAAGCAGGCATACTATTTATCCATGGAGTATCTTCAGGTTCCCTAGAATTTAAATTTCCTAAGAATTCGAACCTCAGTCGAAGTCCTAATCCATTCTAATTTGATTATTGCTTAGTAGATTACTTGTGATTGTTGCAGGGTAGGGCATTGTTAAATGCAATTGGTAACTTGGAACTCTCAGGACCCTATGCAGAGGCTTTGAAAAAATTGGGTCACAACTTAGAAGATGTAGCTAATCAGGTCAGATATTTTAACAATTCAACAAAACTTTTATTTGATTCTGCAAGATTCATTTATTAAATCTGTGAATAATGTAGTCTTGTCTAAAATCTGCCAAATGAAATGACAGGAGCCTGATGCTGCACTTGGTAACGGAGGACTGGGCCGCCTTGCATCCTGCTTTCTGGACTCTCTGGCTTCATTAAATTATCCAGCTTGGGGATACGGACTTAGGTACAAATATGGTTTATTCAAGCAAAGAATCACAGAAGATGGACAGGAGGAAGTTGCAGAAAGTTGGCTTGAGGTATATTTATATATTCTTTAATGGTGCTATTACGGTTGAATTTATCTTCATGTTGTTTGTCTAATTTCTAGTGGAGTGCAATTGGGGCATGATTTGTAAGTTTGGCTATCAGCTGACAGATTGAAGATCTCTTGGCAGATGGGCAATCCATGGGAAATTGTAAGAAATGATATCTCATATCCTGTCAAATTCTATGGCCAAGTCATTTTGAAGCCAGATGGAAGCAAAGAATGGGTTGGAGGAGAAAACATAATGGCTGTAGCCTACGATGTTCCAATTCCAGGATATAAGACCAAGACAACTATAAATCTTCGGTTATGGTCCACCAAAGTATCTCCTGAAGAATTTGACTTACGTGCTTTCAACGCTGGAGATCATGCCAAAGCTTATGCAGCTGTGAAGAATGCTGAGAAGGTTAGGTTATTCTGCGAATAATTTTAACTTTTAATGACCATTAGACTACTGTTGATCAATGATTCTGATTTTTCTGTTGTCATCAGATTTGCTACATATTGTATCCTGGAGATGAATCAATCGAGGGCAAGAGACTTCGGTTGAAGCAACAATATACATTATGTTCTGCATCACTCCAAGATATAATTTCTCACTTTGAAAGAAGATCAGAGAAACCTGTCAACTGGGAAAATTTTCCTGATAAGGTTGCAGTTCAGATGAATGATACTCATCCAACTCTTTGCATTCCTGAACTCATTAGACTACTACAGGATGTGAAGGGATTGAGTTGGAAGGAAGCTTGGAGTATTACTCGAAGGTAATTTTGTGGTATTACACTTTCAGAAAAGTGAATATAACGATCTAGATGCAACTTGCAAGAACTGATATTCTTTTTATGTAATATGATTTTCTTTGCTAGAACTGTGGCCTATACCAACCACACTGTTCTTCCTGAGGCCTTGGAGAAATGGAGCTTGGACCTGCTTCAGGAATTGCTTCCACGACACATAGAGATCATTAAGATGATTGATGAGGAGGTAAGATCAATTCCAGATTATAGAAGGAATAAATCGATTTTTCTTCCTTTGCTTTTTTGCTTCATATGCATTTGCATACATTTGTCTTAATCAGCTGATTGACACCATCCTTGCGGAGTATGGCACCGAGGATCTTGACATGCTGCAGCCAAAGCTCAAGGAAATGAGGATTCTTGAAAATGTTGATTTACCCGAATCAGTTGTGGAATTGTTTGTTAAATCAGAAGAAAATCTTACTGTTGAATCCATTGTAGAGGATACTGAAGTTGAAGATCTTGATAAAGAAATTAAGTCCACTGTCGAAAAACAGACAGAAGAAGGGAATGAAACAGCAGCAGCAGCAAAAGAAGAAGACAAAAATGATTTAAAATTTAAGGTAGACCCAGCACCGCCAAAGGTTGTCAGAATGGCCAATCTCTGTGTTGTTGGTGGATATGCAGTAAATGGGGTTGCTGAGATTCATAGTGAAATCGTGAAAAATGAAGTTTTTAATCAATTCTTTGAGGTGATTTGTAAAATTCTCGTTATTGTTCTCATGCATTAAGAATTTTGTTTCAAAGCAATTTTTAACATAAATGGTTTCTTTTTGGGTTTGGCAGTTGTGGCCTGAGAAATTTCAAAATAAAACAAATGGGGTGACACCAAGAAGATGGATCCGATTTTGCAATTCAAATCTCTCTAAAATCATAACAAAGTGGACAGGAACAGAAGATTGGGTCCTAAACACTCAGAAATTGATGACACTCAAACAGGTAAGTTAGTTTTTTTTTTGCCTAATAATTATAACTGACTTAATTTCCTATCATATTTCAGTAAAAATCAATTCTTTTTAACAGACAAATTGTGGGTTTTCCACAGTTTGCAGATAATGAGGATCTCCAATCTGAATGGAGGGAAGCAAAAATAAGAAACAAGATAAAAGTTGCTGTCCTTATTAAAGAAAAAACTGGTTATACTGTCAACCCATATGCAATGTTTGATGTACAGGTTATTTAGTCTCTACCTATCATCTCTTTAATCATTTTCTCTTGCAAATGATTATGCAAATTATATTTGGTCTTTCTGTCCATACTACATTATGAGACAATCATTATTCTTTATTATAGACATCTTCATGTAATGCAAAATAGTTTCTGTACAGAATAATAAAAATTGCATTTTTCAGATAAAGCGAATCCACGAATACAAGAGGCAGCTGTTAAATATCCTGGGAATAGTATACAGATATAAGAAGATGAAAGAAATGAGCAGTGAAGAAAGGAAAGAGAGATATGTTCCAAGAGTGTGTATATTTGGAGGCAAAGCGTTTGCTACTTATGTCCAAGCCAAGAGGATTGTGAAATTTATCAGAGACGTAGGAGCCACTGTTAACAATGACCCAGATATTGGAGATCTTTTGCAGGTATAGATTTCACTGTCAAATCATTCATAATGCAAATAATGGTTGAAAATTGTCTTTGATCTCCTGGGTTTTTCTTGAATCTGTAGGTTGTGTTTATTCCTGATTACAATGTTAGTATAGCAGAAGTATTAATTCCTGGCAGTGAGCTTTCTCAGCATATTAGGTATATATCTAATTTACAAAAGACAACTCTGAATTTCTTTTCTTAAAACTGATGCACAAGTTTTCATCTCTCTTCCTGGTTAGTACTGCTGGAATGGAGGCCAGCGGGACAAGCAACATGAAGTTTGCAATGAATGGATGTGTACTAATTGGAACATTAGATGGAGCCAATGTTGAAATAAGGGAAGAAGTGGGAGAAGAAAATTTTTTTCTGTTTGGTGCAAGAGCTCATGAAATTGCAGGACTAAGGAAGGAAAGAGCAGAGGGAAAGGTAAGCTCTCCTCCTCTTCTTTGTTTCAAAACCAAACTGAAAAAAAAGGTAATAAATAATGTCATATAAATGTGCAGTTTGTGGCAGACCCAAGATTTGAAGAAGTGAAGGCATTTGTCAGGAGTGGTGTATTTGGGCCATATAACTATGAAGAACTAATGGGCTCATTAGAAGGCAACGAAGGGTATGGCAGAGCAGATTACTTCCTTGTTGGTAAAGATTTTCCAAGTTACTTAGAATGCCAAGAGAAGATTGATGAAGCATATAGAGACCAGAAGGTGAGAAATTTTCTTCTATATATATTTAGGTTTAAACCATATGCGACCCCTACAATTTATCATTTTTCTTAGATTGACTTATTGACTGGTTTTTAGTCATATTTATCTCTTAAACGCTATTTTTGGACCAGATTTTTATTTCAAATTATTGACGTGATAGCTGAAGTATAAATTAACAGAGAACTGTCATGTCAACAAATTGTGTAATATGTTATTTTTTAAATTTCAGATGTAGAAATATGGTCTAAAAGCGATATTGAAGGGGTAAATATGACCAAAAACTGATCAAGTTGTCAATCTAAAGAAACAAATAAATTGAAAGAACCGCATATAGTTGTGCCATATGTTTATGAAATTGGAATACAATTAATTGCTTGAAATATTTATCTAATTGTTGATGAGTTGATAATGGAGCAGAGATGGACAAGAATGTCAATCATGAATACTGCAGGATCATACAAATTCAGCAGTGATAGAACCATTCATGAATATGCAAGAGATATTTGGAGGATAGATCCTGTTTTATTACCTTGAATCCTTGGTGGGTCTTTCAAATTCATGTATTTTAGCATCACCAGCTTTGATTGTCGAGTCTGCAACGAATATTGTTTAATGAACATCCAAAACTTTTCCTTACCTGCAACAAAATTTCAATGAGAAAAGCTTAGTTGATCTCTTGGTGGTTGAATACAACTCTCAATACAATAATCAATAGTTTTCAAACTTTGGATGTAAAATATTTTATTTATGATTGTTATCTCTCTCTTATAATAATTAGTTTTTCATTAATGTGTCTTTGTACATAATTATTAGATATTGAATTTTTTATTAATCACTATTTAATTTTTTATATAATTTTTTTATTAATTTATGTCGTCTTATTATGATATTTTATTCATAAAATTATAGAAATGCATATTTATTTCAAATTCTATCAAATTACTAATTTGTCCATTATTAAGAATCATATATAAAACAAATGTAATAAATATTTTAAGGTCATTTTATTTGCTTTTTCAAATTTCAATTGGCTTTTTAATAATTGAATTTATTATTATTAAATAATAATAATCTTATCCAGCAAATTAATTTAAGTTACTTTTAATTATTATGTAATTAAGTCATATTTAATTTAAATACTAATAGTTGCTAATTATATTTGATTTTTATATCATACTATATATAAAAAAATCACATCAAATTATTTGGCTCATTGATTATTTTGTCAATTATAGTTGTTAATTTATTTACTATATACAAATGACCTTATCTATTATATATTTTTTATTACATACATTCCTAATATTTTTTTATTAAATTAATTTTTCTTTCTTTTTAATATTAGTTATATATTTTTTTTATATAAAACATAGTTACTTAATTCTAATAAAATTGAATTTCTAATTAATGAGTCAATAACAATATTCACTAATAAGTTAAACTATTAAATGATAAAATTAACTCAATTAACTAATATAATTAGATTTACTTTTTAGTAAATTTGTCTGTTTCCCATTTCCATTTTTATATATAGTATGATAATAAGAAAAAATTACTATTTATCTCCTGAATTTTGAAATATTACACTAGTATACCTTGAGCTTTAAAAGTGAAAAAATTTGCCCTATATATTTTATCTCTATTAAACTATGTAATCATTTTATTAAATTTTAAGGAATTTACTTTAGTTAAAAAAAATATTTTCTTTCTGCTCAGGAAAGTATTACTAAAATATGTTAAATTTCAGGAGAGCATTAGTACGATAGATTAAATTTTATAGAGTACTAGTATAATAGGTCAAACTTTAGAGGTAAATAATAATTTTTTTCTGTCATTTCACTACAATTTAACATTTTTCTAACAGAAAAATTAACAAAATGATGTATTAACATAATATGATAAAATAAAAAGAGTAAATAATATAATTTTTAAATTTCAGGGATACTAGTATATCATGTCAAACTTCATGGTTAAATAATAATTTTTTCCAATAATAGTTTAGAATCTCTTATAATAATGGTTTTCAATTTTGAACGTATTTTTCCTTGCAAATGCTATTATTTGAAAAAAAAAATGTATTTTTTCCCGTCTCTTAAGTTTTAGTTGCTTAATTCGTGCGCGCGAACATATATATATATATATATATATATATATATATAATATGATTTAGTGCAATTAAATTATTAAGTTAACAAAAACAATACAATTAATCTCCTAAATTTTACTTCCATTTATCTCTGCTAACGAGTTCCGTTAAGTTAATTCGGTTTTTTTAACTAATAAGAAGTTAATACGTGTCATTTTAAACATTATCGTTCAACTTATTAAAATATAATAAAATGGTCAAATTAGCCCATGTACAATACCAAAAATATGAATTAGACCTTGAACTTTTGATTGGTTACAATTAAATTCTTTATGTCTGAACTCAGTACAAATAAGTTCCTAAACTAACATAATTTTTATCTCATTTAATAAAACTCGTCGAATTAACTCGGTTGCCAATCATAAATTGACACATGATAATTTTTAAACTCAATTTAAAATTTATTTTTCATTTTATTTTTATAAATTATATTAGAAATTAATTACTTTTTATAATAATAAAATTATTTTTCATAATAAGTAAACTAATTGTTATATAATTTTCTTCCTTCTCCTCTTATATATATATATATATATATATTACCATAAAAAATTATACAATTATGTCTCTATTATGAGAAATTTTTAGGCAGACTTTATCTACCATATTATTTATAGATTAATTTAATTATTAAATAACCTATATGTATATTGCATTTATTTCAATTGATGAGAATAAAAAAATTAAATATATATCAATAAGTAATTAGCTTAGTCTATAGATAATATGGTAGGCATAATCTACCTAAAAATTTCTCTTATATTATACATATAAAAATCAACTTGTATTGTCAATTTGCCATTTTTATTGAAAAAATGACAACAATAATATAATAACCTCTATATCTTTTTTTTCTTCAAAAAATCTTAATATATTTTTAAATTCAAGGGATGAACAAAGCATGATCATTAGATTTTAAGAAAATTTTGTATTATTATTATTATTATTATTATTATTATTATTAAAAAGATAACAAAATTTTGCCAACAAAAATGTCAAATTGGTAATGCATATTGAAATTTCATCATTCCCCTAAAGATATTAATTTTTCATAATAAAAATTATATAAAAAAAAAGGAGAAAAAGGAATAAAATAATTTTAAAAATAATTTTATTATTAAGAAAAAGTAATTAATTTTTATTATTGAAAACTAATTATTAATTAAATTTATTATTTTAAAAATAAATTTTAAGTTGAACTAAAAATGTCCTGTGTCAATTTTATGATTGGTAATTGAATTAACTTAATGAGTTTTATTAAATGGATAGAAATTAGGGTAGTTTAGTGGCTTATTTGTACCAAATTAAAACATTAAGAATTTAATTATATCCAATTAAAAGTTTATGGTCCAACTTGACTTTTGGTATAGTTCAAATGCTAATTTGACCATTTTTTTTTTAATGAGTTAAATAGCACATTTTAAGTGACATGTGTTAATTTTTTACTGGTTAAAAGGGAATTGAGTTAACGGAACTCGTTAATGGGGACAAATGAATGTAAAGTTTAGAGACTTAATTATGTTGAATTATAGTTTAGGGTATGAACTGCTATTTTGGGTATACTTAATGGACTAATTTGTATCTTTATGAGTATTTCAATCAAACCTCTAATATCAAGTATGTATATTTCTAATTATTTTTTTTTCACTTATTTTAATTCATAATCTAGTAATTTTTAATTTTTAATTTGACATAAATCATGTGGAGCTCCCTGAATTTTTTATTTTTCTTAATTTGCCCCCTAAATCAATTTTTGAATTCAGTTGTCTTCTGAATATCATTCTTAGACTAATTTGTCTCCTCTAACATTTAAAAAACATAACAAGTAACTATCTTATGCTGACATAATAGCTGAAAGGTAGATTGAGTCTTAATCTACCTTTCGGGTACCATGTCAGCATAAGATGCCTACATATTTACTTGTTATGTTTTTAAAATATTAGAGGAGTTAAATTGGTAGGTCCAAAAATAACATTTAGAGAGCAATTGGATCCAAAAACTAATATAAAAATAAACTGAGAAAAAATAAAAATTCAGGAGACTACATATGAGTTAAGCCTTATAATTTTAATATTTATATTATGATTAATTTTGATTTATTGTTGTATTATTCTAACTCCATTTAATGTTTAGTTACTATAGAAATGAATTTATTTTTAAATGTTAGCGATTTCATACAAAATATAAGAATTCGTCGAGAATGATTCTAATTTTTTTCCTTGTATCAATAAATTGTAGATTTTTATGAATTATGATAAATTTACCACCTCATCAAAAAATTTCTAAATCTGCTGCTATTTGTTAAAGATTAAAGACTGATATTTCTTCTTTCTATCTTTTTATTAAATATTTTTTCTCTGACCCCAATATGGGCCTAAGATAATTGAAGCCTGGCCCGATGTTGTTTTCTATCTTCCACCAACTCAAGGCCCAGCTCTTCTTCATTTAAATGAGATTCTAAGCCCAACCTAGACCCAATAAAGTCCCGACCCTAATATTTAAAAGCCCACATATGCATTTTTGGCATTATTAACTGCATTAGTACTAGTACCCTTCCCCTTCATAACTGTTACATCTATTCCATTACAACCTCGACAAAACCACTAACTTTCCCATGCATTTCAAACGACACAATCCCCCTATTCTGATCACGTAACAACCGATCTCCCCCGCAATCCCTACTAATTTCCTGTTGGGCACTTTAAGCCGTAGTCCTTGCTCTCTCTTCAACTCTTTATCCGGAACTGTAAATCTAATAAGGCAAAATTTTTTAGTATGATTTAGGATTCCACATAAGAAATAGATGTTAACAAGCTTTTGTGATTGAAATGGACTATAAACTAATCTTGAGAACCTTTACGAACTTTCTTCCAGCATTTAAGTGGCAACCGAACACTGATTAGGATTTTAGTCCTCATATATTGCTGCTAAAGACCAACATTGTTATTCTTATCATACTCAATGAATTTGGTCATAAAATTTTCCAACTATTGGCCGATAGACATAGACATATAACCAACTGGAAGATCTTAAACTTGAACCCAAATTGGTAGATGTAAAAGTGACACCCTCGTATTTACCTCTCCAGGTTGAAACCAATTACCATCAAACAACCACAGATCACCATCTAGAATCGTTCTCAAGTCCACCTCACGAAAAAATTAAAACAGAAACCTCTGCTCTGGAAGCTCCTTCACACAAACACCTTTTCCCAGCCTTTATAGACCTGCCATATGATGTTCCATCGAATTAAAATGGATAGATCAATAAGTTAAAAACCGACAAACTAAACAAATTCATTAAAGGATGATTCCTCACCTATAACGACGTCACCCTCCATAACTAACTCCTCCTCCTCTATTAAAGACAATTGTGCCAAAGACATTTCCATGCAACGAAAAAGAGCTACGGAAAAAGAGAGATTGTATGACAAAGCACTAAGGACAAAAAAACCACAATTTCAATTCATGAGAGAAAATGCAACACTCTCAACAAATTTTAAGAGAAAAGACTTTTAATTTTTTAACGTGTATTCTTCTGTTTATTCTTAATCTCTCCTATTTCTTAATCTCTTGTTGTTGGATGAAATTAGACATCACTAATATAAGTTGAGATTAATTTGGAAAACTTTTAACGAGTGACTGTGAATTATCTTTTTTAGGTAATGAGAAGCTATAACACCCTCGAGAATAATAAAAAATCTCTCTAATTATACCAAGGAATATTATAATGTATGAGCTTGAAAACATGTTTAAATAAAAAAAAAAAAACTTTAACTCACAATGACCATGATAACTTGAAAATGAAAACTAAAACACACTTTCCTACTCAAGTATTACAGAACTTTCTTATAATGCATTAACAATACATACTCTTATTTCAACTTAAAAACTATGAATACAACAATTGTATGTATCACCAATCCTCCTAGTACCAACTTGATCTTTGACTCATCAGGTTCGATCTCCTTGTCAACTTCAAGCATATCCTTGTAACCTGCACATGAGGAAAAAACCACACACACACATATATATATGTACCTCTAGCTTGAATAGAAATTTACCTCCATCGGGGTTACACTCACTACCGTTTACTTACCATTAAACTACATACCAAATAACCATACATATACATACAATCATCTCATGTAATGAAACACAACAATTTAATACACAAGCTCACATATCTCATGGGTTAGGAACACCCATACAAGCTTAAGACCCCTCCTAGCCCATCCGTAATCAAGCTCCATCGAGCTGCCTAGTTGATGTGCTCAAATATCGAGCTTCATCCATCTCAACTAGTAAGACTAAGAGCGCTCAAATATCAAGCTTCCCACCTTAGTATTGCACAAACAAACCAAGCCTCATTGAGCTTCCTTAGTTGAGAGCGCTCAAATATTGAATTTCAACCACCTCAACTAGTAAGACTAAGAGCACTCAAAGATCGAGTTTCAGCCTCCTTAGTCTTCCTACTATGGTACCATACTCAATTCTACCTTATTGCTAAATGATCATAACTCAGGCATAATAGCCTCAATCATCAAGATATGTAAGGTTGAAGAAAAGAGATAAGGCATTTTTCTCATCCTCATATGATAACAACCATATGATTCATATAGTAATAAGTCAATTCACATTGCATATAACATGCAACATTCATGTGCGTAAAAAAAATACATTTGATAATTAAACTCACATTTTTCTTTAAATTTCAACGTTTGACTCAATGTCGATCTCCTCTTTGTGTGTTATCAATTTGTTTTGATCTTAATTTGAAAGTATAATTGGTCAATTCATGGTTATCGAAAGTTAATCTAAATATGGTATAAGCAAAACTAATATTTATCCTATGTGGCGGTATGACCTTACTGGACTAACCTCCCTATAACTTTTTCTACGTTTTTTCAAATTACATGATTCTAGTTTCTAATTAAATATAACATACTACATTTTCAGAGCATTTGGAGCACTATACAATAACACATTGTGACACCAATTTTAATCATTCATATCACTTTTTCGATATCTTGTTATGAAACTTTTTAGGCACTTATACAAGACATAAGGGAACACTTTTCATATTTAACATTTTCTCTAATTTGGTATCGAAGGCCTTCGAACTATAGATAACACGTGACTGTCCGGAACATGGGTGATATCCATACCAGTCTTCATTAATATCAACATAACTTTCAAATTGTATAACATATTAAAGTGAAATTTTGATGGGAATTTAGATAAGACATAACTCTAAAATTTTTATGTTCTTTACTTCTGCTTATTCAGTTTGTAAATAGCTCAATAAGTCAAACAAAGTTTCTGGAGTTATAAAGTGCAAAACAAGCAACTCTATCAAATAAAACAGTCATGCTGCTTTTACCTATAACTCTCTAATCGTATTGAATTTTGCTAAATAATTTCACAGATATATAGGAGCACAAAATTCTACAACTTTCATCTTTAGTGCTTCATCTACTTTGGCCTCTATGATGGTCAAAGTTATCCTAAACAGTAGGGTAATCATCTAGAGTTCAAATTAGAACTGGTTTTATTTAATTGACAATTTCATTTTCTATACATCAAATCTTCCAAAACCATTTTATAGAAATATAAACAATACATAAATCTACAAGTTTTATGTTTATACTTTTTCAAAATTAGTCTCTATGATCATTAAAATTGGAGTGGAATTTGTTGCCTATTTATAGACTCTAAACAACTCTAACTATGATTAACAAGAATGAGACATAGTTACTCTTGTTAATCATAGTTACTCACTAATAATCGCCTTTGCTAAACTTGTTGTTGCAATTTTTGGAGTCTAATAAGGAAAAAAATAAGGCTGTTATGGTGGAAGAAGAAAGGAATGAGAAAGAGACAACGTGAAGTATGAAGACTTTGTGATAAGGCAAAGCAGGTAGTTGTTTTCACCAATTGCTGTTTTCTTTTTTCTTTTTTTTTTTATCTGTTTGTCTTTCTTTTTATTATTATTATTATTATTATTATTATTATTATTATTATTATTATTATTATTATTATTATTATTATTATTATATACAAAATACAATTTTATCCTTTAGTCTAATTCTAATTGGATTCATTGTCACTTTTTTTTTATAATTTCAACCGAATAAATCCTACAATTAAATGCACAGTTGTTCATATTGTAACTTATTCCACTTAACATTTTCTCAAATTCACAATTTGAGCATCGGAGAAAAAAATTAAATTTTTACATATTAATCCAAATCTATATTTTCACTCAATTATTTATTGATATATATTTTTATTTTTATTTCTCACTTTTATTAGGTTTAAAATAATATTTCAATCATTTCAACGCTATTTCAATAGCTAACACACTCGGTTCTAATTCATACGATACATCTAGTCCTAAAACACGTGTATTTGTTAGTATCTGTATTAGTGGACGTGACATAAGTTGTTAGAGAGGGTGATGCACACATCAAAGTGTTTGATTAATAATAATTTGATGTTTAATTTACAAAATTACTTGGATAGCTACTGAGGTTTGGTTTCACATCGTAACCAACATTTATTATTATTATTATTATTATTATTATTATTATTGCATAATCAGTTAAGCATCATGAAAAAAGCTATTGGATATATCTAATTCTATCAATCCAAAATTCTAGTTTAGGTAACAAAATCTATAAATTTTCTAGGGTTTTACTTTAATTTATTCAATTCAAAATGCTGAATTCCTAAATTTTCAATTTATAGATTGCTTACATTATCGGTTTAAATCATCTAATAGTTAATTTTTTTTTCCGTTAGAAGATGCAGAGAGTTGTAAACTACATAACAGGAATAGGAATAGTCATCATCTTATATGCACCATAAAAGTGTTAAGCTTCCAATAATATCAGTAGATAGGGCAAAAAGACCCAAACTTGAGATTTCCTCCAATTCTTGTAAATGATAATTTCAATCAAGTCACCTCTACTTGGTTAAATTACCTAAGAGAAAATTATTATTTATTTCCAAGATTTGACCTATTGTATTAGTATCCCTAAGATTTAAATTGTTTCTTTAGTTTTATTATATTCTACTAATATATCATTCTGTTATATTTTTATTAGAAAAAAATGTTATATTGTAGTGAAATGATAAATAGAAAATTACTATTTGATTACCTCCCTGAAGTTTAACATATTGTATAAATATCCCTAAGTTTGATCTCTTATACTAGTAATCACTGAATTTTGGCCTATTATACTAATATTACTTTAAGCAAAAGAGAATATTTTTTTCTAACTAACTATAAAAATCTTAAATTTTAATAGAAATTCTACATAATTTAATGGAGATAAAATATAAAGAGTCAATCATAGAAATTTCAAATCTCATAGGAGAGTATTATCAAGTGTTGATCTAAGTAGCCGACATAACCAGGAACCTAATAGATCACACGTATTGAAAATGCGCAAAGGAAGTAAAATAGGCTTTTGGATTAGATCCAAAACGGAGAGAGAAAGATTGGTCTAGACAGCGTCCCGCTTTGAGAATGGTACATTCCTCAGCGGGACTAACTCATGAGCAGAAAAGTCCAACTTACGATCAGGAAAAGGTATTAGATTAAAATTGCACCATGTCCCGATTGAGACATGGGATGTCACGATCGGGAACCGCCCATTTTGAGCATATCCCAATCAGAAAATGTGTTTTCCGATTGGGACCGACATCAAATAAGGAAATCTAATTAGATTGGGATTCTATGAGAGAGGGTTCCGAACCCTAAATGCTCAAGAATTATAAATAGTTTATTTTCTGGTACAAGATAAAAGCTGCCACACCAGATAAAGAAAGAGTTCGTTCTCCCTCTCCTATTCACCTACTCTTGCTAGCACAAGGGTTTGTGGAACACCCATTGCCCTCAAAAGGTTTTCTTCTTCGTACTCTTAACGTGGATGTCTGTTAGAGGTAATACAGGTAAGGATTACTATGGTTTGCGACAATCCAGTAAGGTGATTCAAAGGAGGAAGTCTTTGATATTAAAGATAATCTTCTTTAAATCTTGTTTTGGTTAATCATTCATAGCTACATAGGACGATCTCGGCCATTGGAATTTAAAATTTTAATTTTCTGTTGCGTTTGTATATCTAATATGCATGGTTAAATCCTACCAAAACTAGAGATTTACATAAAATTAGCAGAAAAGAAATCAAAATGGTACATTTCAATTAGCCCTCATGACATAGATTACCAGTTATGATGTATGTAAATTTTGCTAAAAAAAAATACAAATGCAAATATGATAGATCAAGCATTGAAAAAGAATTGATGCATTGAAAATTTTTGATAATATAACTAAAACGGTGTGAATGAAAATGGTAAACGAAAAAAAATCAATTAATTCTAGAACAGACTTTTCTAATTTCACCTAGGGTACTAGTCTTGACACCAATGTTGCTCATCTTAACCATAGATTTTGCAAACTCAACCGGAAAGTTGCCTCTACCACCTAAATAACGTTGCACCAATGGTCTAGTGGAAGCATCAATCCACAATTTGTAATCCGACTCTAGAATTCCTAGGCCATTCATGAGGTTGGTGAAGAAGGATGTCTCAAACCTGTTTTGACTGCCAGTGTCTAACGCAACACGATTGTATCCATCACCATTTTGGGGACACAGTGCTTGTAACTGAGGAAGGAATGCAGCATTAATGGAAGGATTCAGACCGGTTCCTTGCCCTTGTGCTGTCTTGCCACCCATTCCAATTAACACCAACACTGTAATCATAAAGCTCAATGCATGCTTAATTTGCTCCATTATAAATACTAGAAAAACAAGTAAGTCTTTAAAATTAATAGTGTGATTTGGAGAGTTCAAATCTCAAAAAAGAAATTTTGGGTTATGGTATAGAAGTGTTGTGATGAAGGTTGATTCTTTGGTTGGAGTGGGTGTGATATTGGGAAAGATTGAGGTATTTATAAATTACAGGGAGGGAATAACATGTGATGGAAAGTCAAAGTCAAAATAAATATTTTATTTGAAAGAAGGTCAGCAAAGGCTGGAGCTACTGAATGATTATACAAATGATGAGCTAGGATGCTTTTGTCTTTGTGAGGAAAACAAGAGGATTAGATTTTTATTTTTATTATTGTTGTTTATATTCATAAGCATCTTATCATTTTGTATCATATGATGAGCCGTTGCCACGGAATATTTTTATTTCATTGCCAAATTAATGTTCGCTTATTACATGCATATATATTAGAATATTTAAGGGGTAATATAATTGAGCTTAATTTAATTGTACTTAAGGGTGTTTGGAATTTTGTCGATGTTAAAAAAACCGTTTATAATTTTTTTTTCATGGATAAATATCATAAAAAATTCTGAATTTTACATGTTTTCACAATTATATTCAATTCTACAAAAATTCTTTTAAAATTATATAAATTTCCATTTTCATAACAAATCTAACCTTGGTATCTTGGAACCGGTCTCAAAATCTAGCTCGTGCTTACATGGATTGATCAAATAAAATAATTGGTGCTGATG
The DNA here is from genome assembly GCA_949630135.1 of Balakata baccata. Taxonomy (NCBI): domain Eukaryota; kingdom Viridiplantae; phylum Streptophyta; class Magnoliopsida; order Malpighiales; family Euphorbiaceae; genus Balakata; species Balakata baccata. The sequence goes on along the minus strand of CATIWF010022209.1, from coordinate 7,693 downwards.
TGGATTATAATTATCCAATTATAATTTAATATATTTAATCAAGTCATCATCAGTTAATCTATGTCAACATCAATTAATCCATTCGGTCAATTTATATAAGCACCAGATAAGTTCTTATACTGATTTTGAGATACTAAGACTGAATTTGTTACGAAAGTGGAAATTCATATGATTTTAACAGAATTTTAATAGAATTGGATATAATTATAAAAACACGCAAAGTTCATAATTTTTTGTGATATTTGCCCTTTTTTTCATTTAATTGGTAGATTTTTTAAATTTTTTTAAGTGTTTGTTTGTTTCAAATATATTTCTAGATTAATATTTGTTCACTTGTTTCTCTCTAAAAATAAAATTAAAAATAAATTTTCTATTAAAAAAGCATTTTTTTCCCCTAACGTGGTATCAAAGGGGGCTAAGAAAAGTTTTTTTTTTTTTTTTCAATAACAGAGAAAAGTTCCAAGTATTCGTACTAGCTACTAGCTTAGCTTTGTATATTAGGTGCACAAGTTGAGCCTTAAATGTAAAAATTCTGAGTTCAAACAATAAGAGGTTGGTGTTAGTTTTTCTCATTTAATTTCTTAATGAAAATTATAAAGTATAAGGTAGAATGTTGTTTTAGTTATACTTGGACACCCTTCAACCAAATTAGACACAATAATCACACACGTCCTTTCTTCTCATTTTTATTATTAATATAATTTTTACTTTATGATAGAGGAATGTTATCAAGTATAAACACTTATCCCTGCACTTTCAATATAAAAAGAAATATATTTATAAGTATTTTATAAAGCACTAACTAGCTTTTATTATAAAAATTAATAATATTTTATCACTGACATCTTTTTTATATTAAAAGTATATAATGTGAATTGGATAAGAAAAAATTGGTAATATTTCTCATATGCTTATTGATGCATGTATGCAAAGACATGTACTCTAGAATGTATATAAAAATATCAGCATTAACTTTGAAAGCCAATTGCAAATAATGATGTGACAGTTGCCATAAAAAAAAAGAATTTAAAATGTTGTAACAAATAAAAGAGAAGAAAGAATTCCGTTTTAATAAAAAATATAAATGTATCTCAATTTTATTATTTTATAATATTTTTAATTGTAAAGAATAAATATAAGCATGGATGCAAAGACGCGTACTCCAGGATGCTTGTAAGCATCAAAAGTAAAGTGAATCTAAGGGGCTTTTTCTCGAAATATAATGGAGAAAAAATTTTCCAATTTAGGGTCCGCGAAAAAATTTCCCATTTTAGGGTGGTCAGTGGTAAAAAATTGACCAACTGATCGTTGTTCACTCAGTACGATAGCGGACTAGTTGTGTCCATTGATGAAAAAAACAGCCTACGCTGCCCTCTTTTTGGAAAAGCGGATTTAAGAGTTTCCACTTCTTTAAGAAGAGGATAACTCAGTCCTTTGCTTGATTGGATTTTTGCTAATATTTTTATAATTAAAAAAAATAAAAATTAGTGCTTTGCTTATGATATTTATTAGGGTAGATGTTAATTTTCCCTTCTAAAGCAGAAAAAAAAAATCATTTGGAGAATTACATTTTGAATCATTAACCTACCACTTTTTACTTTTCACACACTAATAATTCTTTTCACTTTTTAATGTCCAAGTATGACCAAAACAACACTCTATACCTTATAATTTAGAATTTTCATTGAGAAATTAAATGAGAAAAACTAACACTAACCACTTATTTCTTGAACTCAGTTTTTAATAAATTGAACTTTTACAAAAGTATATAAATGTTTAATGTGCTTTCTAACATCTCTTTTAGATCTTAATAAGAAAACCCGAGTAAAACGACATAAATCTTTAACTACAATTAAGAAATATCGAAATTGTAAAGAAGGTGCTACTAGACCCCAAATATCCATATGTACCATACCAAAAATTTCTAAATACTTTATAATACTGGTAGGAAAGGACAAATGCTTTTGTTTGGCAAAATGACAAATGTCAGGAGCTTTATTAGACTAACAATGGACTAAAGGATCAATGGACTATAACAAATGAATTTTTTGAGGAGAACATGACCCATACGGTAGTGTCAAAGGTAAAATTGGATCGATTGTGTATTATTGGAAGAAGAAAAAATGTTGTTGGCAAGAGAAACAGGAATAACCAAGGTGTAATGACCATGACTCATATCAGTTGTACCAATCCTTCTCCAAGTCTGCATTTCATGAATAGAACAATGGCCATAAGTTATCAGTAAGCAACAATGGTTTTGGGATATCAATTTGTTGGCAAATACAAGGTTAAAATAAAAGGTAGAAACATAGAACACATTGTACAAGATAAGGTTTGGGGTCAATTCTATAATTCCTATATAATTAACAATGATACTCACTTTATTTGGCAATTTGATACTAGTGAAAGATATTTAAAAGAAGACATAGAGCAAGCAATGTGATCTATCGGTCTAGTGTCTATTATCCATATCTTACTATTAGAAGCTACAACAGATAGAATTTTGTCATACACAATAGCATCTGAAGAGGTTGTAGCACCCAAATCATGGAAAGGCATGAGTAATTGTCCTATGGCTATAGTAATGACTGCTGCGACTGTGTTCTATCCTTGAAAAGCATTTGAAGCAGTAGCTTGAAAATCTTGCTTTTGCTAAATAATATGGATAGCTTCTTTGTATTCTTCTCTGGTAAGCCTAGGAACATTATTGGATGGATAATGATTTATGGAGGTTTGTCCCAGAGAATCACCATGTAACACCCTCCCATGTAGTAACCTAACTCATACTATATAGGAGAATGCTACTCAAATATATCATGTTAAGTCTATTAATTCATATCCAAATTTAAAACTTTTTCCATCTTACTTAACTTAATCCTTTTTAAACATACATACCACATCTTATAACTACATTATATCAACTATATATTGAAACACTATCGTATAGATTAATTAACTGAAACAAAAACCTGAGCTAAAGTAGCCCATTTATAACATCCTTAAAAACAATCCAATATAAATAAACTTATAATTCAAAATATATCTTTATTATTGATGTCTATCTACCCAAATGGAATGGAATAATAATATAAATGCATGAGCTTGACTCTGACTTTTCTGGCCAAGTTCAATATCCTCTTCTCATGTCAATTTCGCTATCTATTGCCTCCAAACCTACTTATAGGAAACCCATAATCTAAGCTACTAAAAACTTAGTAGTACATATAATCATAAAAATTCTTATTTGCATATCATATAGTTCAAATCATACAGTATATTATCATATATCATATGATTGCATGAACAACACAACTTGTTTACATGTTCTTTCGCTATCACTCATGCCTTCATCATATAATCATGTAAAATCATTCATAACAATAAGTTTGGAAGTGTACCTAGTAAGTGGAAGTCATAATCACATATTATTCTTATTTATTACGTAAAGCTTATTTGGCATTGTGTCTGAGAAAAATACTTTTGGAAAAAAATTGTATTTTTAACTTTTTGAAGTTTTGAAAATTGTTTTTGGATAGAAGTGAGTAAATATATATTTTTTTTCAAAAGTAAGTTTGGAAAAAAACAGTTTATAAAAAATTAAAAAATCAATCAATTAAATAAATAAATAAATCAAAATATGCTTTTAAAATACTCAATAGCAATTTCAAACACCTCTATAATCATTTGTACCTTAAGTTTACCCCACTACTCAAATACTCAGAGTATTCGGATACAGGTAGAAGCACTCTTTGAGCTTGGGCCTTTCTATTCACCTACAGTGAAAGCTTATCTGAGCTCTCAGGTCAACTGTGCTTTGAGCTTGGGCCAACTTGACTGAGGAAAGTAAATAATTGCTAGCAAGGGGGACAAAGGCAGTGCTTGGGCCACCTTGTCCATGGGTCAAGGGTGCTTTCAGAGCTTAGGCCACCTTGCCCAAAAACGAGTGGAAAATAAGCTATGGTACCATAAGAATCCTGAATGACATGTCATCTATCCTATGTTAGTAAGAGTGACTGGGCATTTTAAGTTTGTTTTGTATGTTCTGTTTCTATTCCATATTTATGTATATGTGTTATAATGTTGTATCATGAGTACCATAAGCATGATTCATATATCACATAGATCCGAGTCATGTCTAATAATCATGTCATATAAAATATAACATCACTTTTATGTAAAACATTTCATATAATCAATCAACTTGGCCATGTCCCTTTCATGATAATACCATCATAACAATGCTCACTCAGAGTCATACATATGCATATATCATATATAATATCCATATCTTAATCATTTACTATATCAATAGCATTGTCACCTATGAATATCACATCATAATATCGAAATTATACTTCTCATATAATATCCAATATATTCATACTTATATAGAGTTATTCATAAACCACAATGTGTAAGTTCATGTTCAACATAATAATCAATGACATATAGCACAAGAATCATTAAATGCATTTTTCTCTTAATCACGTATATCGCATTACAATGTATCTTCATATGCATGTCTTATCATCTATTTAGTGCATATCATGTACATATATTCATGAACCTTTAACATATATCATCATATACATATAGTCATGAACCATATATAGATACCACGATATAAAATATTCAAACATAAATAACATAGTATATCATCTCACTATCTACCATTTTTGTATTAACCAATAATTCCCTACTCATGCAGAGTTATTCATATGTCCTAACATATTTATTCATGTTTCTCCATATCTAATCATAGCATATAAGACATTTTTTTAAAACCATATCTAGTACCCTACACAAAAGTGTTGGGTATGCCACAATTGTGTCTTGGCACACTATAGTGTGTTGTGGCTTTTCATGGCATCCATGGCCCTACCCTATCAAGAAGCAAGGCTATATTAGGCCTTTCACGAGCATGAAAGTGCTTCGCATTCGCGAAAGCCACGATACCAGTATATCGACTCCTCCATTTTTACATGATGAAACTCCAATTGCTTCAATTCCAGTATCACATACACATTATTAAACAAGCCTCAACACTAATAAACATGCTAGAACATAATATGTGTATGCTCCAAATTATATACACATATGTTACAAATCCATGGTATGCATTATCAATATATACCATATTCAACATGTAATTAATTATTCAAACTAAATCACCATGAATAGTAATGTGATAGTAATCCAAACATTAGAATTCTCATTCAAACAAAAGCCAACGCATCAGGATAGCGAATAAGTATGATTGTATGTATAGACCTTTGAGTAAGGAGCTGCAACCGTGTACTCTACCATTCTAACTCGTCTAAGTGATCGACTCCACCCTTCGTATTGTTCCTTAACATGAAGGGCACGAACTAGAAGGTCACAACCAGATCAAACATGTTATATTCTTTAGAATATATTCATCTAATATAAAACCCCAGCCTTTAATGGAATAACTAAGAAGACCCCAGTTAAAGACCATTTTAATTGTAAATCTGATTCTCATATCAATAGAAGTTCATGAATCTTAACATATCAGGTTTGCAACGAAGAACAATAATGGAAAATCTCGATCGCTAAGACTGTCTAAACAGAATACTTGTGTTCTTGTGCAAAACTTCCAAAAATCCATGATTAAATATTTTAAAACTAATATCACATGTGTTTTTCTTGTGTTTAATCTAAGGAGAAGCAATGGAGAATAAATGACGAGTTCTTTAGGTGTTTTCTAATATGTAGGGACGACTAGGGTTCTAAAAAAGTAAAAGAGATGAAGTGGAAATAGGTATTTATAGAGTTGATGTCCATGTCATAATCGTGAGCGCACTGCTCACTTTTGTCAGCACAATTCTGTCCTATTCATCTTTTATTTAATTAAATCGATTCCTTTTCTTATTAAACTTTAATCCTTTTTACATTCTTACTTTTAATTATCAAAATATCTTTCATATACCATATTAACTTCTAGGCCCTACTTTATGGGTGTTGCACATTATTAGTAGCAACTATATGACTTGCATCATAAACTTATGTCTGGTTAGCATAATGTTGTGGTTGGGTTTTAATTTTCTACTTCATTCCTAGTGGATATTTGTGCTTTCTATAGCACTTGTCCTCCATATGTCCCAATATGACACAAAAAGTGCATAGTGGCCTTTTCACATTAGAACCATATTTGTTCATTATTTTAGCAATAGAAGGAGCCAATCGTTGTTGCTGCTTCTGATTTGTTGATCTAGAACCATAACCATTTCCTTTACCTCTGTTATAATTTCCTCCATCATAATGCCTTTATCGACACAAATTGGATGCTCATTTCGCATTCCATAAGAATTTTCTCCTGCTATATTCAAAAATTGTCTTTCATGTTGGAGAATTAAAGAGAAAACCTTATGATTAGAGGTAAAGGTTCCATGACCATTATTTGAGACCTCACTATCCCTGTTAACCAAAGGGTGATTACTCTCTATTTTGATCTTGACAATCAAATTAATTGTTACTAACATCTTTGTTAAGTGTTGTTTTGATAGTGTTCAAAGTTTCAGCACATTTGGTTAAAATTTCCTCATTGAACAACTCAAGAACTTCATGGAGACGTGTAACTCCCGTCCGGGACACAAGTCCAAATCGGAAAGTTCCATGTCCAGACTGGGAAAATATTATCTCTAAGTGTCTCAAAGTTCCAGTAGCCAAAGCAGACCGGGAAAGGGTATGTCCTAATCGGGATCGACGGTTTCCAGACCGAAACATTCTTATCCTGACCGGGACTATAGAGCAGACCAAGCAAACCAAGTGTCCAGACCGGGAAACTCTGCAGGATGATGACCCAAAAGTTCCATTAGTAAAAGCAGACTAGGATATAGGATGTCCCGATCGAGATACTTTGTTTCCTAATCGGGAATGATTGCAGTCCGAGCGGGACATTCAAAAAGACATGACTGTTGAAGAGGAGACACCACCATAATGTTCCACATCATCAGAAAGTCAAAACACTCTTAGTCAAACTGACTCAGGTCCCAACCGGGAATGGTAGTCCCGACCGAGACTCATTGAAAGCTAAAAAGACCCAAGTTCCTGGAAGTGGCATCTTGGAGCAAGTCCCGACCGGGACACATAGAGTCCCGACCAGGACACTTGAATAAAAACTAGCCGTTGGGAATTTTAGCCAACCAAAAGTTGCCACATAATACAATTGGGCATTTCCCGAGCGAGACATCATGTTTCCTGACCGGGACACTCTCTTTGCAAACTGCATTTAATGCACTTGTAAGAGAAAGTTAGAAAGAGTTATGGCATCATTTGTAACGACTAATTGGTAGGTAATCAGTATAAATACCTTACCAAAATGTCATTTAATTAGAACTAACAACTTAACAAATGCTAAAGCTATTGCAATTTATTTTCTCAAATCCTTTCATTAATTGTCTTTGTATAAGGGTTCAAGTGTTAATCTTAAAACACTTGGGTTGTCTTGTAATTGGATAGTGTGAGCCAAATTACAAGGAATTAGTTGTTGTGTGAGTCACAAAACACAAGAAAAATTTAAGTTGAGTGCTAGCCTTGATAAAACACCTAGTTGGGAGTGAACTTGTTAAAACTCCAAAGATTGTAATCTAAGTGATTAGATTAGTGAATACCCAATCTAAGTTGGGGAAAGGAGTATGGTTAGTTAACACTCGAACCTCTATAAAATTCA
>CATIWF010022182.1:0-14630 GCA_949630135.1 Balakata baccata | reverse complement strand
GCCTGAGGTGAGGGATTGGGGACGGCGATATGTAACGCCCAATGCCCAATAGCCAAGATGGAGTGTGGCACTCGATCCCACATTGGAAAGGAGGCCTGCCTGAGGTGAGGGATTGGAGACGGCGATATGTAACGCCCAATGCTCAATAGCCAAGATGGAGTGTGGCACTCGATCCTACATCGGAAAGGAGTCCAGCCGTCCTGATCCTTATAAGTGCAATTCCAATCTTACCCCGCGAGGTGCCTTTTGGAGCGAAACCTCCAAAGGGACAAAACCGTGAGTGGGCCGTGGGTCTGTAAAGCGGACAATTTCTCATGGTATGGACCGGGCAATTACAAATTTGGTATCAGAGCCAGGGACGGCTCTGGACATGGGAGGCCTACCTGAGGTGAGGGATTGGGGACGGCGATACGTAATGCCCAATAGCTAAGATGGAGTGTGGCACTCGATCCCACATCGGAAAGGAGTCCAGCCGTCCTGATCCTTATAAGTGCAGTTCCAGCCTTACTCCGCGAGGCGCCTTTTGGAGCGAAACCTCCAATTGGGCAAAACCGTGAGTGGGCCGTGGGCCTGCAAAGCGGACAATTTCTCGTAGTGTGGGCTAGGCTATTTCAGATAAAATTGGAAATTAATTGTTAAATTTATGGATTATGGTTGTTGAACCAAACATAAGTATAAGAAAAATTATATCATCAATTCATTAATTTTATAGTCAAATCAAATAATAAAATTATTTGAATCTATAGATTTTAAATTCTTTTAATCCGAATGATACCTTAATTATGTTTTTTTTTTCAAATAGGTGTTTGGTTATTATGGAAAAATCTTCTAGAATTGAATCTTATTTTCAAAGAACAACTTCTTATAATTTAGAAAGTGGCAATACAGTACTTTCCACTTTCTAATATTAGAGCATCTGAAAAACCATCTAGAAAATATCCAACAAAAAAGCCAAATAAAATTAATGTTTCCTCTTTTAAAAGAGGTATGGAATCAAGATGTCCTATTTTGGAATATTCATACGAGCTTATGTAATGCTTAGACTGACAATTTGTATCGCATTATGTCTTATTTTATTATATCTTATTCTTTATGGTGTCTTGTATATACGTTATATAATACAAAATTATTAAATACAGCCAACTATATATGTCTATATATATATACATATACAACACAAGATACGATTATACATGAATAGACACTAACTATACAATATTTATTTATATATAAAATATACTAATGCAATTAATTTTAATATAATGTATTATAAATTTATTATATATAAGTATATTATAAATATTTAAAAGATTATAATATATATTTAAATATTTTAAATAGTTTGATATTAAAATAATTAAAAATTTTATATTTTTAATCGTATTTAATTATATTTTAACAAATTAAGTAAATAAAAAACTGTTTATGATATAATTTTTTCCATATCTTGTATTATATTAATATAATTATAATTTATATCTGTTAAGTTCAAACTAATATCTAAACTAATATCTATATAAATCCGTATCGTTTCTTATTATTTAATCTTTTCTTGTCATAAATTATTGGCTCTAACTATATCAATCTATTCTTACAAAGTATCATTTATCAGGTCAAAAAAATCATCCTCGACATTATTGTGCTTCTTGGTATTTTTACCCCATCAACCCAATTCTAGCTTCGTCCCTTTTTTCTAATTGTCAAATTTTGTCATTTTATTCCTTGACCAGTTTTTTTATCAGTGTTTTTATTTCGCCTTTGTTTTACTTTTGCTCTTTTAAAATTTAAATTTCATCATAATATATTCCTTCGTCAATATATGTATTTCATATTCACATATTACGTTATTATATAATAGATAAAATAAATAAAATATAAAAATTAATTTAGAAAAAAAAACTGACAAAATAAATAAAATAATAAAAATAAATAATTATAAAAAACTGAGTATATCTTATATTATTAAAAAAAAAAATTTCACACATCACATATTTTTAACTTTTTCTTTAAAAAATACGTACACTTTTACTTTTCATTTTATCAAATATACTTTTATTCACATATTTTTTGTTTTTAACCTTGTCTTCCTCTTTCTTCTACCTATCTATCCTCTCTTTCTCCCAGAAAACTTTCACTACTACAGAGGAAACTCAATTATCAAAAATGCTATTTTCATTTGTACAAAAAAAAAAAAAAAGCCAATTTGGTCAAAAACTAGCCTCATCGCCGCTGAAAACAAATGGAAGTGAATAGTTGTGTTCATTGTTAGAAAGAGTAAGCAAAAAGCTATAAGCTTTCAGCAAATCCGAAAAGATACAGTGCCAACGAAATCAAATTTCTCAAATGCATTGGTCCCTTCTCTTATAATCCAATAGCTAGATATGCGATATAATAGCGAGAACTTGGCTTGAAAATATAAATCTATGGTTTTAGAATCAATGTAAGTTAAAATAGCAGATAAAGAGCGGGGAAATACTGGGGGTTTTGACAATACGATGTTGGTTCGACTTAGTAGCGTAGCCATGCCGCTTGCGATATGTAAGACGCTGCACCATTTTCGCTTCTCTTTTGCGACGCTAAAGGATTTCCTTCGATAATCTAAAAAGCTTCAGTACCATCTGAATCTCCGTGTACGGTGTGAGCTGCGGCATATACCAAGATGGTAATTGACCAGTTTGTGCTCCGTGGATCTTGATTTTCTTTCGATGAATTTAATTATACTAGCATTTCTAGTTGACTTATATTATTTCTTCTTTTATTTTTTCAATTTTACAATTCTCATTAGATTAGTGAAATGTGATTAGAATTTTCAATTTTTTTATTAGGTCATCTATCCTTTTTCTTATTTTTAACAAAAATCCGAGCAATTCAATCCAAGTATATCCAAGACAAACTAAAATATACTCAATTTCAATGTATTCCTAAAGAATATCATATCAAGATATACAAAATATATATTAAATGAGCACTTTTTAATATATTTTGAGAGTAATTTTTTGAATTAAGATATTTTTATATTATTTTTAGATGATTTTGGTAAGTTGAAAAAAAAAAAATCTTTGTTGTTATATTTTATGAGCTTTTTCACAATTTTTAAGAAATTTCCTTTAAAATATATATATATATCAAAAGGAAATATAGTATTGTAAGAAAAACCCTGATCACTTTCCCATCTACCAATTTTAAAGGGAATTTTATAAAAATGAAAAAAATGTGAAATATTTACAAAAAATCCGACGGTTAAAGTTTTTTCAATAATACTGAAACGAGCATAAAATATTTATAATAATATCGAAATCTGAAAATTACCCCAATAGTGTGCAGATGGTATATTTATAGAATACTTTCTATATACTTCCGACATACTTTCGTTCAATTTTCATTAAAAAAAACCAAAAAAAGTAGTAAAAAAATTGAATAATTAATAGATTGTTTATGTATTGTTTGGCTTCTATTATTCCTTGTGGAGACTTAGAATTGATTCGTAAAATTTATTTATAGAGCTTTAGGAGTATACCTTCAAAATGTCTAGAGAATCCCTTGCGAATTTCTTGGATATACTTCTGAAATACATTAGGTATACCTTAAAAATACCTTAGTTTATTTTTAACCAAAACATAACAAAAAGAATACATTGGTAATATCTTGATTGAATTGACAAAAAAAAAAAAAGAAGAATTAAATTGAATCTAAATTAAAAACATCATAAATTCTCAAACTAGTAATATTTACACACATTGAGCATCAGATTCAATTCATTGTTGAATAATGTGTATACCTTTCAGAATTTCTTGAGTATATAATAGAAATACCTTTAAAATTACTTATAAATACCTTGGGTATATATTGGAAACTCATTCGGAATATTTTGAGAATTCTTTAGGTATACCTTTATTGAATTGACCAAAAAGAAAAAAAGAAGAAGATAAATATATTTCAATCCAAAATTAAAATAGTATAGTAAATTTTCAAACAAACATATTTGATTCAGATTCACATTGAGCATCATAATCAATTCAACAAAAAAATGATGCTAACTAATATGATTGTATCAAATCTATAATTACAGCAGCATTATCATAAATTCATTAAATCTAACAAATTTTCCAACCTAACTACTATGTATACCGATACTATTGCCGTTGAACACTATTACAACAACAAAACATGGTTGTCGTTACAGCAATTTTTTTTATATCAAAATAACCTACGAATATTGTTTCTATCGAGATGTATCAGGTAGGGGAAAAAAAAAAGAAAGGTAGAAAGATGAAGAGCAAATAAATTTTAAAAAAAAGTGGTTGAAAATAAATTGATTTGCATAAAAATATATAAAAAAATCGATAATTTTGAAAAGAAAAGATAAATTTTAGTAAATAGTGAAAATTTCTCGATTTGTAATGACCTAGCTAACTCTTGGGCCCACTCAACCCTTCTTTCGGTACCCAATTTGTATTCCCAATGGGCCTGTTTGTATCACAGCCCTTTTGTCCAATATCTGTCTTCACCTGGCGGGAAAAAAAAAAAAAAAGAAAGAAAAAAGGACACCCTATGAGTTTTAGTAAACAATTTTCCAAAAGATCGTTCCTTTGTTATTCTTACCAAAAAATATGGTTTTATACTTTGTATTTTCTGAGTGTCCTTTAATATTGAATTCCTAATTTATTGCTTTATATATCGGAGTATTCTGTTTTTTCACTTTCTGATGTCCCTCTACCATATCTTCTCTTTTCAATCAATGGTTTTCTTAGACGAATTTAACTATCTTCATTTTTTTTCTTTCCAATTTCAAAAACCTCATTTGCAGATTTTGATTTAGATTTTCTTATAAGATTTTTATAAATAATTAATTTTTCCTTTTCTATTTCTTTAATATGATTCAATTGTTCATATATCACCGCTAGTTATTATTGGCGTTGTTTCTTCGCAAGCTGTATTCTTTTGGCAGCTTTGAATTCATAGATATTGACATATATTTCAGTTACAAATAACCAATGATGAGTCGATAATGTTGTGTAGGTGAGGGAGTCTATAAATTTTATATTGTTAACAAACAAATAACCATGACTTTTTTCTTCAAGATTGGTGGTGAAATTTGATATATTTTTTGGGAAATAAAGGAATAATAATTTAGTAGCTTTAAATTTAGATCTAGCTAAAATTATTGAATTTGTGAAAGGACACGGTAGTGTGAAGGTAAGTTATTGTTTTTGTTTTGCAGTGATTTAGATAATTGATATGTCAATTCAATTTTTTTTAAATTGAGATGGGTGGTTTGTAAGACACTAATAACTACATTCATTGTTGAGCCATTCGTTCCACATGAGCAAACAAATTTTTGGTTTCGTCATTAAGAATAATTAATATTTATATAGAATTTAGTATTAAATAATATTTACATAATATTTATATAACTTGCATATAACATATTTAGTGTGGCAAAATCAAATTAAATTATAAGATGTGCATGATTTAATATTATATACCATAAATATAACTTAATATAATATTTAAATATTGCAGTTAATATTTGACATTAAAATATTCAATAAAAAAAACAACACATTTCTTTTTTTAAGACATATTTCACAAATATTATAATATTATATGTTAAAAAATATTGTATTATTTCAATAATGAATTATTAAAATACATCTTTATGTTTATTTGGTATTAAAAATTTAATTTCATCATTAAAAATAAAATAAATTTGTAAAAAATCCAATATCATATAACACTAATATAATATTTATATAACAAACATATAATTTATTCTGTACGAAAGAAAATTATTCATTTTTGACATTAATTATAAATAATTTTTGTTCGTATATAAACTACAAATAACAAAAAAAATTACAAATAAAAAGCTTATACTATAGTTATTCTAAATTATTTTAAATAAATTTAAATAATTAATAATTTTAAAATTTTAAATTAATCAATATATAAAATTAGATAGCTATTAATTATATTAAAAAAATACAAATAGATAATAAAAATATAAAATTGGGAGAATAGACTATATTTTACATTGCAGTATAACAAATCCCTCAAAGAATCAAATAATCACAAGTTCCAGCCTTTTCACTCTAATCTAATTTAATAATTAATTCCACGAAATGGGCACTCGTCCTCTTTTCTAATATACATATCCAGATAGGTTTCTTTATTGGAAAAAGTATTCTGAATTTCTTTCTGGGCAAAAAATGGCTGGAGTGAACAAGAGGATATCTGCTGCTTCAGCTAGATCCCATACAAGAAGAACTAAGCAAAACAGTTCCGTCAAGCTTCCTTCAGGTGGATTTTCTCTCTCTAGCTGTTTCATTGATTTTCTTGTTAATATCAGTCTATGATTGATTCAGATTATTTAGTTGCTGATATCAAGCTGCAATGGATGTGCATTGGGATTCTTATATTTTTGGTTCTTAGATTTTTCATGGCTTTGGAATGTGAAAGTGGAAATTCAGTTGAAATCAAAGATTAATTCATTTTGGTGTTGTATTTCTGTTATTGATTTCTTGCTGTAGATTTCTTTGCTCATACGAAAATTTTATGAATAATTAACTGTTTCAAGCTAGCAATTTTGCCGGTGACTCTGGAATTGTTCTTATGGATTTGATTTTCCTGTAAAATGAAAAATATCTACACAGTAGAGTCATGTTGATCGAATTTAAAAAATGAACTTAAGGGCAATTTTCATTAAGAATAGACAATGGTGCTGAGGCTAGATCATGGCATCTGCAGTGACCTAGAAAGGGCGCAGTCCTGTATTCCAACACGGGCATTGTTAAATAAGATTTTGTAGCAGCAAAATTTTTCAGTAGCACGGTACTGCAGTTTATTGGATTGGTGGTGTAGTATTCCTTTTCCTCTCTTTCATACGATGTAAAGATAAGTGTATATGATTAAATACTTCTATCTTTTTTTATGGTTTTCAATTATTGCTCTTCTGTTCAGTAACTTTATTCTGTCTCTTTTCTCTTGGCTCTGTGTGAATTCGAGCATTATCTTTCAGGTATTTTCTCAAAAGTATTATTGGTAATGTTTGCTGGAATCTTGGCATGGGCTTATCAGGTCATACAACCTCCTCCACCCAAGATATGTGGTTCTCCAGGTGGGCGTTCTATTACAGCACCAAGAATAAAGCTTAGAGATGGGAGGCATTTGGCCTATAAAGAGCATGGTGTATCAAAATATGTCGCCAAATATAAAATCATCTTCATCCATGGTTTTGATTCTTGTCAGCACGTTGCTGTTGTTGGCAATCATTTTTCACTGTTATTAATTGCTTGCTTATACTGTTACTCTGCATCCTACTGAAGTTCTTGAGTTCTATGTGTCCGCAATTAATATCATTTTTGACTCAATGGTGGATTCTTCCAGGAAACTGCTGAAGAATTGGGAGTCTACATTGTGACCTTTGACAGACCAGGTTATGGAGAGAGTGATCCTCATCCAAATCGAACATTGAAAAGCTTGACTTTGGATATTGAAGAGCTTGCTGATCAATTAGGACTTGGATCTAAGTTCTTTATTATTGGCTATTCCTTGGGTGGTACGTTTACTTGGAATTGCCTCAAGTACATTCCTCATAGGTATAATTTTGCTGAGTTATTTGAATCAGTAGATATATAAAAATAAACTCTTGTGCCTAATGGCAAAAAGAGCTGTTACTTCTCACTGTTTACTTTCTGCACTTTCTAATTTTGGAGGGATTGATCACTGCTTTAACAGGCTAGCAGGAGCATCATTATTAACTTCATTTGTTAACTTCTGGTGGTCTGGTTTTCCTGGTAATTTATCAACTGAAGTTTACTATGAAATGTTAGCACCAGATCAATGGGCATATCGTGTTGCCCTTTATACCCCTTGGCTATTCTATTGGTGGAATACTCAGAATTGGTTTCCTAGTTCTGCTGTTATAGCAAACAATCCTGGTCTTCTTTCCAAGCAAGACAAAGAAATCTCGAAAAAGTTTGATAGAAAAGCAAGTTGTAAGTTAATTTTCTGTTTACCTTGCAGCATTTATCTTCTGTTTGTCTTGCATCATATGGAAGAAAAAAATGAGGCAGTTTAAACTTTCAGCAAAATATTAAGAGCAATGAACTATAGAATTATTAAAGTTCACTATTATGTATTGTCTCTCTTCTGGAGTAATTTAGAAATTAGGACTTCTATAGTTCCTTATATGAGTTGCAGAGTTTTTGTAATTTTGGATTCCAGAGGTTGCAAGTTCACAAAACTGTTGCTTTTGGGCCAGAGTTTCTTCAACTGAGGATAAAGAGTTGTAGTCCCTAAAATATGTAGACTAAGTCATTCTTCTATTTATAAATATTAAGAATTCTGCAACGATGACAGGGATATGCAAGACAACAAGGAGAAGCTGAATCCATCAATCGTGATGGGATAGTTGGATTGGGCGAGTGGGAATTTGAGCCTATGGATCTGGATAATCCATTTCCAAACAATGAGGCTTCTGTTCATCTATGGCAGGGAGATGAAGATGGTTTTGTGCCGGTTAAGCTGCAGCGCTACATCGCGCAACGGCTTCCCTGGACTCATTATCATGAACTTCCAGGTTCTGGGCACCTGTTTCCTTTCATTGATGGCATGCTTGAAAGAATTATAAAGGTAATGGTAACTGGAGAATAGAACCCTCCTCATTGTCAATGGGCTAGCTGGGTCAAACTTTTCAGTTGGTTCTTTCACTTCCTGACAAGAAAATTGAAACTTCTGTTGTTTATTAGTTGGATGAAATAAAATTTTGTACCAGTATGTTGTAATTGATTTTATGATAATTTTTCTTTTCTTAGACAAGTTTTTGGTTCAGTAATAAATTTATGTATGTATTTAGTAGTCAAGATTTTATAAGTAATTATGTAAAATACAACTATGAGAAAAGCAAACAACAATTGTATTTTAAAATTTTAACTAGCATTGACACCATAAAAGCCCTGAGATGTAATAAATTAATACTCAACTTTACTACTAGAAAACAGTAAAAACATCATATAATGATTATAGGACAGACAAAACAACATGAGTTCATAATATGCCGCAATAAGTTTAACTAAAATCCCCATAATATCTTATGTCTTACCTAACTGTTTTTGGATCAAATTTTCTTCTCATCATTCCAATTTGCTTAGGACTCAAGCCAAAGGCCTTCTCTAGAAGCTCATCATCAATTCCAGACCCAAAAATGGCAACAGGAATTTTTTGATTTCCTGGATTTTGACTGTTGAAACTTCCAAAAACTGTGGCAGCCTTATCACCAACATTCATTTGGAAATGAACTAACCCTCTAGGGAATACCATGGCCTCTCCTTGCTCAAGAATTCTAGCAAAAACCCTGTTGCTTGAATCAACAAATCCCGAGTATACACTGCCTTGAATCACATGAGTGATTTCTGTTGCCCTAGGGTGAAAGTGTGGTGGATTAATGGCACCAACCTTGAGGTCAGCTCTTACAAATGACATGCCTAGTGTGTTGAGACCAGGGAAATTTGTCGGGTTTCCAGGAACTGTTGCCAGCCCGGTTTCCGAGAAGTTTCCGGCAGTTTTCATGCCGGAAAACACGAAATCATCGGTGGTTGCTTCGGAGGAATTTTTGCATGGGAGGATGGTCAACCGTGCTATTCTTATGGCACCAAACTTAGGGTTTGGTATGCAAAAATCTTGAATTGGGTCTGGGTCGGAGGCCAATGCCTCGAGGCATTGGAGGGAGAAAATAACTAACAAAACGGTCAATTTTGGGTGCATTTTCTTTTTCTCTGTCACACTTCTTAGCTAGTGATGATATGCAAGGTTTGCAAAATTTGATCGCATTTATAGAAATTCCTAAGCTAGCGATATTTTAAATTTACTACAATGCCCCCAATAATATTATTTATTAGTGAATTAATTATACACTTGTTACAAAATTTTTATGCATATGATTTGAATACGCTCCATAATCATGATTACAAGATTCAACTATGTTTTGTTTTTTCCCAGGATTTGAGGCATAGATTATGCCTAATAATATTTACAAGCACATATTAATATGGTCCTACAATTAATTATAGCATTTTTTTGTTTTGTTTATTAGGAGGTAGTTATAGGCTATATAATATGAAATAGTCATTCATATTCAATTCAAATATCAAAATTTATTATGATTCTCATAAATGAAAATATCCATCTGTAGATTGATTAT
This sequence comes from Balakata baccata, assembly GCA_949630135.1. NCBI lineage: Eukaryota > Viridiplantae > Streptophyta > Magnoliopsida > Malpighiales > Euphorbiaceae > Balakata > Balakata baccata. Next base: position 4,429 of record CATIWF010022182.1, on the reverse strand, counting down.
TATAATCTCATTTGCCAATTCCATTTGACACATTATAATTAATTTGATTGGAAATGATAATATTATAATTAATTAAAATACATTTTAAATCATAATTGGTATATGTATGATGTTTTGGGGCTGTAGAAAACGGCCGTGGCAACAGCAATAATTTTGCAATTTCTTTTATTGATGTGAAGGGATCATGATTTTGATGCCTAACAAGCCATGCGTTTCTGTTGAATAGGACCGTTGATATTGAAATTTTGTTTTATTTTTTTTTATTATTATATATCTTACTTCTTTTTGAAGGAATATGGAATGTAGAATGCTTTAAACAATAATGATTGTTTCCACTCATTGTTAAATATGTGATTATTTCATGTGAAAATGCTTGGACGTAATGATGACTCATACATATATGTATTTATTAATTTTTTATTTATAATTATAACAAAAATAAAAAAACAAACTATTTATACAATACATAACATTAATTACATACCATATCTAATATTTATTTTTTAAAATTACATATATTTTTGTCCGTTTTACTGTTTGAAACTAATCATGTTTAGAGTTTAGTCACGTTTAAAATTTCTCATCCTCTCTAAGAATAAATTCATAATGTATTGCCAAATTTGAATTGAAATTAAGAAAATTATTCCCTAAAAATAAAGTATAAAAGGGGGTTAAGAAGGAGAAATGCAAAACTTTTTTCATTTAGATTAGCATGCTAATTAAATTATAATTACTTGGATGAAACCATAACAATCTCTTCTCTATGATTTAAAATTGAATAGAATAGATCAAACACCATTATATATGTTTGTGAATTATGTAAATGGTGAGATAGGTATGGATGAGCTATGTAGCATTTTGAATAAAGGGAGGCTAACATTGGCCGTGACTTTAATTAATTAATTGATCTTTACACTGCAGGGACCATGCCTATATATATTTATGATTTTTGTATTGTCAATTCATAATTGTAACTTTGGGAAATCTCTCTCTTTTTTTTTTCAAAATAAAAAAACTTTGGGAATTCAGCTATTGGTGACGTGGTGATGATGGTTCTTTTTAGTAACCCATCTCTAAATTTTTATATATTCAGTGACTGAATTAATGTTATTGAATATTTCTTTACTAAACTTTTATAACATTAAAATCTTTTCAGTATACTCAATAGTTAGGGTTAAGTTAGTAATTTTGAATTTGAAATCCACTAAATATATAGAAACAGATGAAAATTCTTAATTATAATTAAATTCCGATTAGAATTGTTAAACTGTAAAACGAATAAAAATATCTGTAGTTTATACACAAAAATTTCTTTTAGTATCATTATTTACTAACGTCGCATGTTAATTTGGATTTTTAATTTAAAAGTTATCTCTTAATTCAAAATAGGCAATATATATATATAGTATTTTTTTTTATTGAATAACAGTAAAGTTTTTCTTTTCTTTTTTTTTTTTTTCTGAGATTAGTTTTCGAACTAAAGACCTTTAAGAAGTGACAAAATCTCTTATACCGCCGGGGCCATTGCCCTAGCAGTAAAGTATTTAGATCTTGCAATTTCAACTAATTAATTATTAGAATCTGCACAAAGTTCTTAAAATTAAAAGTGGAAAATGATTCTTCTCTTAATGGGTTAATGGGCTGATGGATGAAGTTTTCTTCTGAGTAGTAGTGGGATGGGATCAATCCAAGCCCAACAAAGATTATGAATGGGAAATTTATGCGGTTCACCCTAAAGTTTTTTTCAATTTTACCAATAGATTTTTCATAATTTTTTTTTTATTTTTTTTAAATATTAACATATTTCTCCTATAATTAAGACATAAAATTATCAGTTATTATATTTTTAAATATGAATTAATAATTTTATTAATTTATAAGGCCAATATTTATCTTTATATATGTATTTTTTTATTTTTAATTATTTTTTAATTAATTTAATTATAAAAAAATATAAATATAAATTTAATTATTAAATTAAATCCTGGACAAACCTTAATTATAAAAAAAATATGAAAATTTGTATTTAATTAACTTAATTAAAATTATTTATTTTGGTAGATTTAGGGTAGATTTTTGGATAAATTTAAGGCAAACCTTAGTAAATCTTGAGTAAATTTTAAGTAAATTTTATGTAATTTAAAATATTGGATAAATTTTAAGTATAATTTGAGTAACTTTAAGTAAATATTTGATAAATATTTTGTAACTTCAATTTTTATTAATTTGTGGTAAATATTGAATAAACCTCGAGTTTTAAGTAAACATTATCTAAATTCAACTTTTATTATTTTTTTTAGTAAACATTAGATAAATATTATGTATAATTTGAATAAACTTTAAGTAAATCTTTGAAAAACTTTTTGTAAATTCAATTTTTATTAATTTGTGATAAATCTTGGATAAATATCGGTAACACTTGGATAAATCTTGATAAATCTTTAAATAAATCTTGTATAAATTCAACTTTCATCTTTTTTGTAGTAAAAATTAGATAAATATTGGGTATAATTTGCCTAAATTTAAGTAAATTTTTGAAAAACCTTTTATAAATTCGATTTTTATTAATTTGTGGTTTACCTTGCATAAACCTCAAGTAACTCTTGGATAAATCTCGATAAATTTTTAAGTAAATATTGTGTAAATTCAACTTTCATTATTTTTTAGTAAATATTATATAAATATTTTTAAGTAAATTTTAAGTAAAACTTTTTAAATTCAATTTTCATTAATTTGTGTTGGATAATTTTTGAGTAAATCTTGATAAATTTTTAAATAAACCTTGTGTAAATTTAAGTTTTATTATTTTTTAGTAAAAATTAGATAAATATTGGGAATAATTTAAGTAAACTTTAAGTAAATTTTTGACAAAACTTTTGTAAATTCAATTTTTATTAATTTTGTGGCAAATATTGGATACTTTTTGGACAAGTTTTGATAAATTTTTAAGTAAATATTATATAAATTTAATTTTTATTATTTTTTTTAGTAAATATTTGATAAATATTAGGTATAATTTGAGTAAATTTTAAATAAATATATGAAATTTTTTTATAAATTCAATTTTCATTCATTTGAGGTAAATTTTGGATAAATATCGTGTAAAATTTAAATAAACAGTAATTTTGAACGATTTTGACATTTTTAAAAAAAATTTTAAGAGATTAATATTTTTTAAAAAGAATTTAAAAAACAATATTTTTACAATTATTTTCTGCTTTTTGCTATTTTTGTAAAATTTCCACTATCAATCCAATTGGTTTTTCATAATTGAGTCCAAATTAATTTTGTTTTCAGATTAATACTGAATTTTAGAAAAACAATTTTTTTAAAAAATTATATTTTTAAATTTTTAAATTTTAAAAATTATTTTTAATAGAAGCATATAAATAAATATTTTTTTAAAATAAATTTATAAAAATAGCTTAAAATCAACAAATTAAACTAAAAAAATTTAAAATTTATTTTTAAAACACCAAACCTAACCCCAAATAAATAAAGCAACAGATAAGAATTAGCTGGGAGTGAGATATTTATCAGGGTGAAATAATAAAATAAACAAAGGAGAATACACGTGTAGGCACAGTCAAGATGAAAAATCTAAGAGCAGCATTGAATGGCACGTGCTGGATAGGTGTCAAGAACAGCAATTCATTTCTTATGTAAGGATTGATAGAATTCACTCTTACGATAGTTTAGGTCCTCCTCTCTCAGCCCAAGGAAAAAAAAAAAATTGAAAATGGCTGCTCATAAAATATGGGGCAATTGTTTGTGGATTTAATTTTATTTTTATTATAATAAAATTATAAAATTTTTTATTTTAAAAAAATCAGTTAATTATGATTTTATTTAACTAAAATCATTTTCATCTAATTTTTAGTATTAATATATATATATATATAAACATATGAAACAAAAGCCTGCAACCCCCCACCTACACTTCTAATCATACCTCCTTAGCTCAGCTTGTTACCTCCTTTTCTTTTCTTTAAGCTTTCGTTTTCTTGAAGTTCTTCAGTGAGAATGAAGAAGAACTTGCAGAAAACTCTCTTCTCTTCTGTTTTGGCATTTCAGCTTCTTCTTTTTCTATGAACTTATATATATGCGTATTCAGCGATCAGGTATTTTTCTTGATTTTCTTTAATTTCATATTTTTAATTTCTTGTAAGTTTCATTCTTCTAAATTTCATAATCTTGGAAGCTGGTTGTGTGTGTGTTCTTTTATTTTATTAAATTGGCGAGGAAGAAACTGATTTTGCTTAATACTTAATTAGTGGAGAGGCCACTGCTAGTGAACCTACCAAAGGAAGACAGATTCTTGTGCTCTTAGTTTCCCACTAAAGAACCAAATTTGGAAATAGAAGTTTCTTGTGACTGAATCTAACTATAAAAATAGACGACTCCCCCACGTCTTTCCCTTCCATAGTTG
>CATIWF010022181.1:0-30649 GCA_949630135.1 Balakata baccata | reverse complement strand
GCCGGGCAAAAATCCTGTATTTCCGGCCCAGTCCGTTGCCTTGATTTACGTGTATGACACGAAATTGCAACGTTTCATCAAATTAACTCAATATTCATATTAAGCGTCATATTATCATATTAAATTAAATTTTTCATGCTTATATGTCCGTATTTAGACTCTGGTTGGTACGCCTCTGTACTGCGGTACAAACGACAGTAATACGCATATACGGTTAGGGTCTATATCGCGGACGTGACACAAATCTCTGGTTCTGTAGAATTTGATATGAAACTGCCTCTCCAGTTCTTGCCATGTTAGTATGGAATTTCTAAGGAGAGTATCATACCAAGTAAAAGTTGTACTAGTCAAAGAGTTAGGAAACAATTTGAGTTTGTAGCATGAAAAATTCTCATAGTTAGCTAACTCACTGTACTGCACAGTGAACCTGATAATATGCTCTAGTGTGGATGACCCATCCTCTTCAGAGAAAAATATGAAGTCTGGTATTCTGTAGCCTCTTGGGTAAAGATTCTCCTTATCAATCATGTCTGGATAGGGTTTGTGAAATTCAGGATGACCTATTTGTCTAAGGCCAAACCCATATAATTCTTGCACTGCTTCTCTTACCGCCTCTAAATCCACTAGCACTGAAATTGGCATTAGTAGTGCAAGTGCTGGTGTATAAGCCTATATGAAAGTCAAAGGTTGATTTTCCCTATTCATACTTGACCCATAGGGCAAATAGGAGCTGCCCCTTGAGCCTTTAATAATGGGCATTGATTCTCTATAGATTTCAGGTTGATTTGTAGGGTTGGTGTGGGCAAAAAACCTTTTAGCAGTAGCTTTAGCATTTGTGCGGATTTCGGCCCCAAAGCCTAGAGTCCTTTCCTCTCTATGGTGAGGAGTGTACCTTGCCTTATTATGAACTTATGGGCAGTATAAGTCACCTACCTCCCAATTGTTACTTCCAGAGCACTGCCCCCCAAGCACACTAGATGGTATTTTAGCAGGTATAGAGATAAGGTATTGTTTATGCACCACCACTTGTTGTCTTGGCTCCCTTCTCTCCTTAGGAGGCAGTATGTTGAGTCACCTTTCAATGACTATTCTAATGAGATGCTTTGCTTGCTCGATTATTTGATTCAATTGTTCAGTCATACGAGCTTCCATCTTTTGAAATTGGTTCTTTATCTCTTCAAACATGAAATTGAACATATCAGGAAAATTAAAAGGGTTGGTATTTGGATTATGACCTCATACTTGAGGTCCTGATGGACTTTTGTTACCATGTTCCTCTCAGCATGCTGAGGAAAAGTCAAGCTTTCAATTTATTCCTCCAACTGGGAAACTCTTCATTCTTGTTCTCTTGTTGGAGGAACAAATCTTGAGCCCTGAGACTCCTTTGCCTTTTTATTTCTAGTTTCTATAAGTATGCCGTTACAACCAAATGTGTCACACCGAGCGTGCCGAAAATATGTTGATAGCAATTTCAGTAGATGTCCTACTGAGCGTGCCAAAAAATGTTGATAGTAATTTCAGTGGATGTCTCATCGAGCATGCCAATTTTATGTTGGCTGCAAAAAATTGTTAGAGAGTACGCGATGCGAGCATGCCAGGAAATTAAAGTATTTCTAAACTAAAATAAAAATTGTGCCTTAACTTCTAATCAAATGACTGTAGATCCTTAGGTTTCTTAACAGTACACATAAATTTGATTGCTGTAGAGAATTGAAAATACTGATAGTGAATGAAAATATTGACATTAACGAAAATGGAGCTAGTGAATGATGTAAATAAATTGCATAGTGGAAGTAAATGAGCTTGATGAAAATAAATAGAAACTGATACTTAAAGAAAAACTTCACTCATGAAATTCAAATAGTAATGAACTACAATTGAGCTGAATAAAGCTAAAATAGCTAGAGCTAATGCTAAGAACAATATTGATGCTAAAATGAAAATTACTGAAATTGAATTGAATAGTTGAGTATTTATTGAGTGTTGTTGATTATGTTGAGTGATTGATTATCGATTCTTTCTTTTGTAGTTGTTTCTCTTTTTTATATTAGTAAAGTTAAAATAACTATTGGACACGATCTCCATTTTTGCACACTCTTTCTTACTGCTCCACTTTTTCTAATTGTTTTAGTTTGTAGTTGTTATTCCCATATTTTTCTCTTAATTGTATCGCATATTATTTTGATTGCTCCCATTTAAGTTATTTCAACATACGGCCTCCATCTATCCATGGACTCAGGCTTCAATTTTCTTTTTGGGCTTGGGCTCTATTGGGCTACAAAATCCGGTGTCTAACACTTTATTTTCCTTTTCTATTGTTTTATCTTTTGTGCAGTAAAAACTGAAAATAGAGATAGAGAATCATGTCCCGTCCCAAGAGAAAGTATGCAGTAGCAGTGGAAGAAGAAGCTGTGTGGCGTCTTCGAATCGTTTTGAACGACGAATTGCCGCTTGAAAAACGAAAACTAAATACGCTATCACACTGCCACTGGCCATTCCCTTCACTTTTCAAACGACTGCTGAGGAGTAGCGACTGCTCCACCAGATCGTGCCGCCGCTGAAGAGATGACCTGACTTCTCTCAAAGTTAGAATTCAGAGCGAGAAAAAATAATGGAAAGCTAAAATTTGAGATTTGGAGAGATTGGAAGGTTTGAAAAAAGAGATTTGGATTTGGGAGGAGATTTTTTGAGGGCGTAAGAAAGTAAAACCGTATATTAAATAAGCATATTTGTGTCAAAATGGCTACGTCACCTGTACCCAAAGGAATAAACTGTTACCCACACATGGGCGAAATCTCTTCGTCTTATTTTCGAAAAACAGTTCAGTGTTTTCTCTGCCTTTTCAAACTACTTTCTCCCTTCATTTCTTGACTCTCGATTTGCTTACTCTTTCATTTTTCTTTTATATCTTTATCAAATATATAGGCATCCTTGCGGGATTGGTGGCTGATAAAACACCATAATGACTTTGAAGGGAAAAGGCTTGCTGTTGCCGGCTTTACTTGTGGAGAGCAAGGCTTCTATTCTTTGTTAAGGTTTCTTTTTTTTTTTTTTTTCTTTCCTTCCTTATTATTTTTTGGGGTTCTGTGCTTTTTGCTTGCTGTACCGTCTCTTAGCCGAATTTCATCAACGGTGGTTTTTTGGTTGGTTGAAATTCATTGAAATTTTTATTTTTGGACAATTTTCGAACTGAATTAGTATTATGGCTCAGGCAACAAGCACCTGGTGTGTTTCGTTCTGCGCCCTTTGCAAAAAGATACGACATTTTCACCCTCGAAACAGCTGATGGAATAATTGTCATTATTCAAGGCTTCACTAACAGAGATTGCACTATTAATAATGGGTTTCCCTCTGAGGTATGCATGATTTTCCTCCACTGCTATCTTCCATTCCAATGTTATTTGCACAATATGAATAATAGTAAAAGGCATTTTTCAAATTGAGTTTTCATAAGGAATTTCTGATATTTCGAGCAACTGAGCGTTGAGGAAATTCTAGGTTGGGAACACCAAGAATTTTGTGTAAACATTTTTCAAATAGCTCTTGTGATAAAATTTCAATTGCATTAAGTTCAATACAACTCTGACTTTTGTGTAAACATTTTTTTAGCATTTCCCAAGCTGGTATTTTAGTGGATTTAAAGCATGCTTGCATTGCATTGGTGTTCATTGCTACTTATCAATATGTATTCTGTTTTTCATTCTAAACAGGTGTTCAGTCATTTCTTGTTTGGCTTTCCTCCTTATTGGAAAGTTTATGTTGAGAAATTCTTCAAACAAGCTGTTAATACTGCCACTGATCTTAGGAACACATCTGATTTGGACAAGTTAACCACTTGTTCTGGTGTGTTGCCCATGCAGCATAAGTTTAGTTGGATCCAACTTTTTTTTCTTTTTTGCTACCTAAAACTTGGATGAACGTCACTAAAATTGTCTTTTTTTATTCTTTTCCTTCCAATTTGCTACCTTTCATGTAACTTGAAGTTGCAGATGTTACAGCTGTAGATCTTAGGCAAATTTCAAGTCCAAGAAAAGACAAGGTCATTGGTGAAAATGGGCACAATATCAAAGGGTAAAGAAGATTCTTGTCATGGTGTGTATGAGAAGTACACTGCTGATACCTCAAACATTTCTACCTTGAACAATGAGGCAACTGGATTTGGAGGCTTGTAGGCGTGACAAAAATTCCAATATCCCAAAATGAATTTCTTAATGCCCATCCTTGTTCTTCAGCAAGTCCACCAAAAGATCATGTTTATAATAAGGATAATGTGCCTCAGAGAACCTTCCAGAATCGTCATGCGGTCTTGCAAATGCCATTAGATTAATGGAGTAAAGCATAGCAGTAGAAGCAGAACTTCCAAGCTCTCATGCTGTTGAATCTTCTGAAAGGATAGATGATACAGAAAGCTGTAAGAAAATCAAGAAGAGGTCTGCTAGAAAGTCAAAGAATAAGAGATCAGCTAGTTTGGAAAGTATTTCTGTCAGAAATGATGCATTAGAAGAACCTTTAGTGCCCAAAGGAGCTCACATGGACAATCTTAATGATTCCAACGTTGACCTTGTAGCCAAAGATTTGGCTCTGGATGTTTCTAATAAGCCAAAGAGTTCAAAGAATTCAGAAAATCAAGATGAAGGAAACAATTATGGATTGAAGTCTAGAAGTACAAATTTCTCGGTGGGTATATTTGCTTGAGGTCCTCAAGCTCTATCAGGAATTATTAATGAGGAAGAAGTAACATGTAAAGAATTTTTATTTAGATCTCCAGCTGTTAGAGATTGTTGCTATTTGGAACAAACTTTAAACCAACTTGAGGGTACCATGATGTCTTCCGCCAAGCAGGTTGATGCTAGTCTAGCTAATTCTGGGTGTCGAAACAGTAGCGAACCCTTGGAGAATTTGAAAGATAATCAGAAGAAGAAGAGTTTGTCTGGATGTCCTGTTAAGCACAAGAACAAGCAGTCTGTGTCGGAGGTTGAGCACTTGAACAAAAGGGAACTTAGAAGGTGTGCACACTCAACTCTTCAGACTGAATTCAACATTGAACAAGCAGTCTGTGTCAGAGGTTGAGCACTTGAACAAAAGGGAACTTAGAAGGTGTGCATGCTCAACTCTTCAGACTTAATTCAACATTAAACAGGCAATGCTAAAGGCTGCAGGAGGGTCTGAGAGTTTGAGAAGCAAAGAGAAGAATGAACAAATATTTGTAAAAAGAGGAAGTTCATCAAGGACACAAGCTAGAAGGAAGATTATTTTTGATACACCAGTAAGTTCTTTCTAATCTTCTGTAATTTGTTTCCTTTAAATATATTGATAATTCACACACCTCTATGGCACATGTATTCCTACATCCTTAGTGAGAAGCGAATTAAGTCATTACTATGTTTGCTGAATATTAACATCAGATTTGTACTTGTTGCATGGATTATTTCTTGAATGGAGTATGAAGGATCAAACATAAGCTCGCTACATCAATATTCTGCCATTTGTTGACTCCAGAATGTTCTTATTTTAGTTTCTACTTTTATGATTGGAAAATATATTGTATTGCAAACATGCAAAAGCAACCCTATTCTAAAATATTCTCCTTGCGAACTGTTTGATGTTTGAACTCTCTTTGAAAACTGTACTCAAAGTCAAATGCTAGAACTATAGGCAGTGTTACATATGGTTTCCAGTCCATTGTACCTAATGTAAAGAAGATTCTGTATCCAGTGATTTTGCCTTACAATTTTTGCTTCAACATTTATCTAGATTCGAATCTTCTTACTTTAATCTGTTCAGCCTGCTATTAGAAGTTCACACTTTGAAAAGTATGTCACCTATTGCCAGCTATATATTAATAGGGTTTCTAGTTAATTTTGTTCTTTAGTTGCATTTATGCTGTCCCTTTTTGCCTGCCACTATTTTTGGCAAGGATGTTCTTGTATTCCATTTTACTTGACTTATTTGGTTTAATTTGACATCTTAGGTAAAAAGTCCTCATAATCAGAAAGTCAAAGAGAGAACATGTATTATTTCTCCAGAATCCTCGAATTTTAAAAGATCAAGATTATGTGAGTATGCTATTGGAATTGGATAATGATTTTTGCAGTTCAACGTTAACTCATTGATTTTATTTAGAAAGTGGTTTGTCTGATCTCTCCCCAACCCTTCCCCTACCCTCCTTCCATCCCCAATCCTCATTTGTTTTTATTTAGATTCCTTTTGAGCAAAGTTGTTAAAGGCGAAAGGCGCTAAGGGCTTATATTGTCAAAGGCGCAAGGCGAGGCGCGCGCCTAATAGAAGTAATGTGCAAAAAATAAAATAAAATAATTGTAGAACTTACTACACAATACATATATAAAATAAAATCATGAACTTAACTCAAATAAAAAAAAAACAATTTAAAAGAGCAAAACATAATGTTCAAAAGACACTTTAAACACAATAATAAATATGCGAAAAAAAGGTAATAAAAGTAAAATATAGTCTTATAAATAGCTAGAAGTTTTAGTCCTAGAGTAATACTATTATACTATAGTAGAAATCTTAAAGCATTTTTCATTATTAATTTACTATGAGTTTATAATTATGGTATTGGTTATACATTCCTAATTTTTTACTAAATATTAATTATAATCATCACATCACTCATCATCTCTAAGCTCCATATAGTTTTCTTCTTCTCCTTCTTCTTTCTATTCTCTTATTTATTTATTTATTTATTGGTGAAATAATCAAGTGTGGGTAAGCTCTATATAACCTATTTTAAGTGTATGATAAAAGGTTGAGATTGTTTTGTCTTAAAAGGCTAAAAACTTTTATTAAAATCCCTAATTATTAAAGAGGTGCGCCTTGCCTGTGCCTCAACCAAAGGCGCATCATTCCTATACTCAACTGTTGTTATATTAGGCATTCTTTCAGTTAAAAAAAAAATCAACCACCTCTCTTTTTTTTTTTTTGTCTCAATGAATAGTTCTTGATTTCTTAAATTTTTCATATGATTATATGGTGACCCAAAAAACTCCAACACCTTGTGCTTATTTTCAGGTGCAGTGCAGCCAATTTAAATTTTTTATCAATCTGTAACTGAAACTTTCTGTTTGGAATTAATATTAGCCAATTCAGAAGGATATAAGTTAAATGTTTAAAAAAATCTAAAATTTTGAGCTCATTTTCAAATCAGTTATAAAATTTTAAGAATTCATTAAAATTCAAAAATGTGGGCAAATGTTTGAGTTTTTTTTTTTTTTTTTAATTTTTAAGCGCCTTTGTAACATCACCCGCCTTTGAGCTTTTGAGGCGCTAAGGCTAATGCCTCAGACGCGTCTTTGACAACTATGCCTTTGAGCTACCCACAAATAATGTTATAACTATCAAAGACAATGATACCGTGTATTCTAAATTACTTTTCATCCAAGTATATATAGTTATATTTTTTTCATTCCTATACTCAACTGTTGTTATATTAGGCATTCTTTCAGTTAAAAAAAAAAATAAACCACTTCTCTTTTTATTTTATTTTATTTTTTGTGTCAATTAATAGTTCTTGAATTCTTAAATTTTTCATATGATTATATGGTGACCCAAAAAACTCCAACACCTTATGCTTATTTTCAGGTGCGGTGCAGCCAATTTAAATTTTTTATCAATCTGTAACTGAAATTTTCTGTTTGGAATTAATATTAGCCAATTCAGAAGGATATAAGTTAAATGTTTAAAAAAATCTAAAATTTTGAGCTCATTTTCAAATCAATTATAAAATTTTAAGAATTCATTAAAATTCAAAAATGCGGGCAAATGTTTGAGTTTTTTTTTTCTTTTTTTTTTTTTAATTTTTAAATCAGACTTATGCCATTTTGGACAAGATGGCTGGAATTAATACAAACATGAAAGTTTGAAGTACACATCTATAAAGTTTTGATTGATTTTCTTCTGGGTTATTTCTCCTATTTTAAAGCATGTTTCTCATCACTCACGTGGACAGTTAAATATTTGTTTCTATCGGATATTCAAAAGCCTCCTAATAATTACATTTTTCCATTAATTTGCATGTTTAACCGTTCATTCAATTTGTATTTGTTGCAGGAAGACTACTTCTACCTACCCTGGATTTCTAGCGCAACCAACTTCCAGTATATAATGCGGTTAGTCATGTTCTAACCTTCCCATATTTGCACATTTTTAGGTTTAGGTAGCAACTGCATAATTTCAGCAGAAGTTGCCTATGTCATATATAAACACTGTTTGTCTACTGCCAAGAAGTTATAAATTTGGAATTTATTTAATCCACGTTTTTGAGGTCCAAAGTGCAACTTGTTCTTCAGTCCCACCCCCTTTTCTTTTTCTTTTTTTTTTTTTCTCCCTTGAGATAGACTTTGTGGTGTGGGATAAATTTTGGGATCTGGAAAAGCTAGGACTGTTGGTATTCAAAGACAATAGGTGTATAACAATGGATTTGATACCAATTTTGGTGGATATCAAGATATTCACATGTATACTTTTGGTTGCATGCATGTATCATTACTTGGTTAATTTAAAATGTATGGAGTATCTTCCTCTACATGTGGAGGTGGTATCATTTTGTATCATTTGCTTCCCACATTATTTTCTTTTTGATGTCTCTCCTTGTACATTTAATATCTGTTGATGATTTTCTATTTTTGAATATTAATCACTATCACAATCCACTTCCCTACAAACACAAATGTTCCTTCTTACTTTTGCCTTGGCTTTACAAGAAAGTTTACACATATTTTCTCTCCATTTAGGACCGTACTGTCACTGGAATTCAGGAGGAACTAAGATCATGTGGAGGTATGCCTTTCTGAATTATAACTGAATTCATTCTTTTTTCATTGATGAAAACAAAGGCAATACTTCATAGGTGTTTTCATGGCACCTTAGCTTATTTACAGCATGCTGCACTCTTGAACATAACTACTGCTTCTAATTGATCAACCTTGGTGTCGATAAATGTGGTAATTAAATAATGTTAATCATATTGCGGCTCAAACATATTGCAAGTAACATTGCGTATCAAGAATTCACATGCTCTGTTGCTTCTTTTACTTAAATTTATTTTGTATTATTTTGTTCTTTTTCTATTCAGGAATAGGGGTGGTTCTCATGGAGCATCAACGTCATTCTTTTTATGTTTTAGATTTTAGTCTTAAGCTAGGATTCTGTATAGTGTGTTTGAGTTACAATCATGTATAATTTCCCTTATTTTCTAATCGTTCTGTGCACTTAGTATTGGACTTTTGAATGGAGTATCCCTGCTACTCATTTTGTGGTTTGTCATCTCATCAGGTAATAAAGCCGAGCCTCAGAAGAAGCATAAGAGAATGCGAACCTAAGTTCCAGTGACAGTCTCACCTGGAGACAGATGGGTTGCCTTGTAAATGGTTGTAGCATGTAATTCCACAGTTAGAAAAGGAGAATAGCTGGAGGGATGATAGTAAGACATGTAATCAGGAAAGAGTATCTGAAACCGCTTCACCTGATGTAGGATTGAGTTGCTCACTCAGGATTTGGCTTTGGATCCAATCCAAGAAATATAACATCTTATCTACGTTCTGCCTGTTCTGATAATTATTCCATTTCAAAGCTTTTGTCAAAAAGGATATTCAAACGCAGGTAGATGTACTAAAGGAAAATGGAGCCATGACTTGCTTGTCTAGTTCTGTAATTATATTCCCGAAATGGATGGAATAATATTTACTGTAAATACTAATTTATATTTCCTTTGAAAATTTAAATGCAATTTTTAAAGGTACCTTCGGCCTTATTATTTAAATGGGTGTAAACTTGGGGATCAGTTTACGTTGATGGCAATTAATGTCAACATATTGCTGAAGGAAAATCAGTATATAATTAAACCAATTCTGAAGATAATAGCTATCCTGTCCAAGATGGACTGAAGGCTTTACTGTGCCAATCTGAGTCCAATAGCAAAGAATATGCACAGCCGAAATGCAGTTTTAACCTATAAAAATCAGTCTTCTTTCGTGCAACAAGAGCACATGAAAGAACACAATTCACGCTCTCAGAAATGGTATAAATAATCGGTACATTACTGACTAATTTCAGAAAGTAGCTTTTCGAGAGCATCAGTTGGAAGAGCGATGCAAAGGCAATCCTGGCCATCACCGCGCCTTCGGGTCTTGACCAGCTCATGATCTTTAAATTCTGTCAAATGGGAGTTTAGTGTAACCTGGCTACTCACGAGGAAGCGCTCTCGAGAGACTGCATATAGGTCATCTAGAGGCATGCCTGCAGATGACAAATAAAAAGGAGCATGTATGAGGTTTACACATGAAAGGAAACATTAGAAATGATAACAGTTACTTGCCTTCTTCTTCAGGGTGGGACAGTTGATATTCTGCAAGAATTTTGAACACACTCTGAGCATTCGGTGTCAAACTTTGTAAAACTATTGCAGCTGTTTTGGCACTTTGGGCTGTGCTGCTGTGTGCAAGAATCAAAGGAAAGAATATTCCTTCTACCTTATATGGTGCAAAGGTAGGAACATGATACCAATACCAGTTAAACTGTATTTGAACCATCTTCTTGTCCCACACTACCAATAAATACAAGATATGGTGGTTAGAATATAAAATATAGCAAAACTGAATAAAGCAATCAATCATGATATGAATAGTTGGTAAAGAAGAAGTTAAGACATTAAGGAGGTATAAAACTAAATGAAGCAATCAATCATGTTATGAATAATTGACAAAGAGAAGAAATGAAGGCATTAAGAAGGAGGTTATGTTGAAGCTTATGTTGTCCAGAGCAATTCAATTTATCCACAGCATCCCAAAAAATTAAAGTCCAATAAGGCATGAATTTTCGTCCACCATTATTCTGGAGAACAGATTTAACTGAATTAGTGAATAGAGACAACAATTTAGATTTTTTTCTCCCGATAAGGTGGTTGGACAAATATCAAAATGTAAATATAAACATTTGGAGAAAACAAATAAAAAGTTTCTCCGGACCAAAACATGCATAGCATAAAAATAATTGAAAAGTTTCGGGCTCGAGGACCATAACTAGAGGAATTTACTGAAAAGATTTCAAAGAAAACAAGAAAAAAGAGTGACAGTTGACTAACAGCAAGCAACAGGCAGCAATATCCAAATCCATATAACTGAAAATGACATGAATACACTTACACAAGGGTGCATTGACATGGTCAATAGAGGCAATGATACGAATATGTGAACAAGAAGCAATCCGTGCAACATACTGTTGGCTTTCAGAGTCCCTTAACCCAGGCCCATCAATGTTGTGAATGACAACACATACAAAAGAATAATCTTCCTCCACCTGAGATTCATCCATAAATGCAAGAAGATCATCCATGGATCGAGAACTAAATGGCTGTTGAACTTTAGGCAAATTCCTAGACGAGGTCCTTTGTTTGGTTTTCAAGCGATCCCACCAAAGTTCAGCTAAGGCTATCATGACCTATAGCATCATAACAAGCCACAAACTTAATTGAGCACACGTTACAAACATAAAAATAGTTAACATAGCACCCTTCTATGTTCATGTCTCTACTTGCAAAAGACGCCTGACAAGACCAGCAAATAAAAGAAAAAGAAATGTCTTCACTGAAACAGGAGAAAATAATCATTTCACTTTGGTGGAATAAAGTCTAAGTGGATGCACCTGTTTCAGATTAATTGACTGAAGATACCCATTAACCACCACTACAGGATACTCCATCAATGCTGTGGAAGCAAAATCTTCTATTAAGGCCTTTTTAGATCCAAATCCATACATGAGAAGGCCGAAACCACACCTAGTTCATAATAAGGAATCAAAAAGAAAAAATTAATAAGATGCATGTATAAAATTTGAAAGGACTGCCTCATATTAAAAAACAAGTGCAACCAAAATGAAGCACAAACTGGCAATTGTGGGGAAGAAAAATGACATCTAGGATTATAAGTGGTAACCGCCTTCCGATTCATAAATCCTTCAGTTACTATCAAAAAAATTTGTTAATTCATGCTTAAATGAACTTTCTTTAATTGGTAGTCCATTAATTCCTCCACCTGGCCTATGCCGACACTGTTTGTTACCAGAAAAGAGGCCTTTTTCATAATGCGTATCAATTCACATCTGTATTCATAAATTTTTATTTCATTATTCGACACCCATTTCACTAATCATGGCTTAGTTGTCATATACTGAACTTTAATTCGATTTCAACAAGAGCACATAATAGTCTTTACATTGAAAAGGAAAAATAAATTTATAAGGCATTAAGGCTAAAGAGGATTAATACCTACTTGAGCTCAAAAACCCATCTGGGATAAAGCTTCTTATAACTATTCAATAGAGCAATTATTTCTTTCTCATGTTTTGGTTCAATATTAGCCGCTGCTGCTCTCAGCTCCTGCGAGAAATAACATTTTTTTTAAAAAATCAATCCTTTAGGAAGAAAAACAGAAACAAAATAAAACCCAATAATTAAAAACAAAAAAAACAAAAGAAATCGAGAGAGAGAGAAATGAAAAACCTGTTCATCCACCAGATCAATATCGGATATTTTGCGGGTAGATTTCTTGCTGGAACTGCCTAATTCTTTTGCCAGAAAGTAATTCCTCGAAAACTCAAATTCCTCTTCGTCAACATCGTTAATTTCCATGATCAAAACGAGTCGAACTGAACAAGAAAACAGTATGCAGGAAATAATTGAGATCAGGAAAGAAAATCAGAGAGAGAGAGAAAAACGAATGGAGCTTTAGAAAACCGTAGATACTGATTGCTAAGAGTAGATCGGGATCGAGGTTTTTGGCGGGAATTTGGTGGACCGGAGTCTGGAAATGCGCAGCAATTCGGCTCTTTAGTAATGGGCTTTAACATTTATTAATATTGTACCACTTTTATGACCCTACTGAAACATTACCTTTTACATTGCGCTTTTTTTTTTATAGGATTTTTCGCCTCTCTCTGTGTTTTAAGTTTTCTCCTCAATATTACTAATGGTTTTTTTAATATTTATTTTTATCAAATTTATTTTTCATTTTTACCTACTTTTTCAATTATACCTTCTTTTTTTTTCCTGTCTCACAACGTTCGACTGCAGCTCTTCATTTTCTCTCAGCAGCTCTCACACCATTTTTAGCCCAAATTACCAATTTGATTTCCTTAATATTTATTTTTCCATTATTCAAATAGTTAATTGTTAAGAATATTTTTATTTGGCCAAAGGTACAAATTTGCTCCTAAAGTATACTAAAAAGAACAAGTAAGCTCCTAAAATATGATTTAGTACAATTATATCCCTTAGCTATTAAATCAGTCCAATAAAGCCCCAAAAATTTTCAACCGTTACCCATTGTTAACATCTGTCGTTGAGTAAACTCAATAAATCCGTGGACTAATCATATGATAATATGGCATGCAGACTAATTTGCAAATCATTCTAAATAGCGTGGTGTTGGTTTTTTTTTTTAAATAAAATATAATGAAATGATGCCATTTTGAGTGTATTGAGATTTTAAACTCAAATACAAAACGGTGCCGCTTTGGGTATTAAAAGTAAAAAATAAATAAATAATAATAATTGAAATATAAAAGCCCTAATTCCCTTCCTTTCCCTTCCATGAACCCTAAATACTAATTTCTCCTAATTCCAAACTCGATTTCTATGCTCTCAAAATCGAATGATTTCTATTCTCTTCCATAAACCCTAATTTCTTTTCCATACATAGGCATTGTGTTGAACGAGCATAGCTATGACATCAACTTCTTCAGTTTCGAATAATCGAAGTTATGGGGAAGAAGGTGCTTCGACTATCTTCTGCCATTGCAACTTAGTTACTTAGAGATGAACATCTTCGACGGATTCAAACCCCAGACGAAGATCTTATGAGTGTCCAAACTATAAAGTGAGATATTAAATTTGATTTATTGTGGCTTAAATGGTACAATGAGTGAGTATTTTTTTGTGTTAAGTGCAGGTAAGGGGATGTAGGTTCTTCCAATGGTATGACGGTGAAGTGTCAGAGCATGCATCAATACTATTGATTCAATAGAAGAAAGAGAACAAGGAGCTAAAAAATAAACTAATGCAGCAATGTCAAGTTTAATTTCAAGCTCTGTCGATTGAAAATGCAAGGCTGCAAATAGAAAATTTGGATAGCAAGAGGGATATGAAGACATTGAGTAATAGAGTGAGAAAGTTAGTTACTTTAAATATGATAGGGTGGAGTATAGTTGTATTGTTAGTAACTGCCATAATGTGTAAAATTTGAAGCTTCATATATTAGCTATGGAGTGTGTTTATTGTAATGTAGTTGTGGTTATGGTAATGAAATTAATGATTGTGAAATTGTGGTTTGGTAATGGCGAAATTGGTTTTGTAGTGAAATTGTCGTGAAATGATGGAAAATTAGTTTTGGTAATGGCCAAATTTTTCATACAGAGATGCTTGAAAATTGTGCTTTGCATATTCTTATCCAAGATGTGGTAATTGCCAAATTGGATTTGGTAATGAAATTGTAGTTGAAATTGATTTTCAGACTTTCTTACATACATTCTGAGTTCAATTTAGTTGAAATTGTGAAATTGCAATACTGTTTTGGTAATTTCATTGTGTTTCTCCATTTATAGAAAATTTAAGAATCCGTATATTCTAATATCCCTGCACAAAAATCATTAGGTTTGCATTATGGTTTTGGTAAGAACCAATTCATTGGCAAATCTATAGGTTTTAACACTTTGCTACGAAATAGTTTATAGTAAACCACTACTAGACATTTCATTAATATAATTATAAGTACAAATAGTATAACTGATTTCCATTGAAATAGTGCTTATACTTTCAACAAAAATTCCCATATACAAAAAATTTCTTATATAAGCTGCATATTCAAAAAATGGCTCAAATGCCAAACAAAATATGTAATGCCCATATTTGAAAGCATTGTTCTTTTGCTTGTATTATTTCAGCCATACACAAAACAGACTATTCTAATATCCCTGCACAAAAATTCACAATTGATAAAAAAACCCTAAAAGTATCAAAAGTCCCTTGTAGTTATTTGGCATGTAAATTAGAAGTACTTGAAGCAGTTACGTTGTTACTGGATTTTCCCCTTTTCTGTAAATGCCCTATTATTTTCTTCTTTTGTTGATGCAAGTGGTTGGTTGTAACATATGGTTGGCCTTGCCATTGTATTCTTGGAGGTTTATACTACAAATTGGTTGGTCTAGAGTCTTGTGATCCAATATGACCAAATTGCACATTTCTTCGATTTAGTCCAATATCAACCCTTGTGGGCACCGCTATAACCAGTTTTTCTTTGGAAATGAGGAAAGTCTTTATAACAAAATCATTGGCATGCAGAGTACTTGGAGATGCATTTCCATTTTTCTTAAAAGTAGGAAACACAACCCTTTCATTTGGTTGTGATGGCTGCCATAGTACATACATTACCAACAAAACATAAACAATCACAAATATAATGAACTCAAATAAAGCCATAGTACATACATTAACCAACAAATACAGTTACCAAACTCAACATGTCTTAACACATTTACCAAACTCAGTATATCTTAATAAACAATATCTTAACACATTTGGTCTGAATATCACTAACAAATTATCTCACAGAAAACATATGAACAGTTGAGGAAAAACATAAAAATCTCCATCAATAGTTATCAATACATGCAAGAGTAATCAAATTTATTGATTTATTGTTGAATCATATTCCATATTGTCTTGCTAGTCTTTTCATCATAATGTAGGCCATAACTAGATTCCTTTCTTCTTGTTGCTCTTCTACCTAAGTTAGATGATGTAACTGGAGCTTTGCCTTTCCTTCTGCATTCGGAAGCGGCATCATTGATGTTGCTAGCGGCATCATTGATGTTGCTAGCTGCACTAGTTTGTAATGGCTTGCCGGATTGTTGAGCTTGCAAAGTGTAAATCAGAATTAGAAAACCAAGGAAGAAGGAAATTAGAAATATAAGTGGAAGGTGAGTCAACATGCTATGAAAATAGAAATTACCTCAACATGCTGTGAAGTATGTGATTTTTGCCGGCACTGCCTCTTATTATGTCCTTTCTCTTTGCACAAGTTGCATGACATTTGAGCTCCCTTTCTTTATAAGTTCCCCTCCTTAGTAGTCTTTCTTGGCTCATTGGCATCTCTCTTTCTCTATTTCTTTGATTTACTAGGCATTTTGGTAACTTTAGGAGGTTCCATTAGAGACTGTTTCTTTGCTTTCTAGAATATAGGGCTAGGGATAGGTGGCATTGCATATTGGTATGCTGCTTTAAATATTGACTTGTGATACCACATGCTAATTTCGGAAGCAGAGTCTATTTTCGTATGGTTCAATGCACATATTGCATGTGGATAAGGAATTCCAGTTAAATCCCATTGTCTACATATACAAATCCTCATATCCAGAAAGATAATATGCCTATCTCTTCCATTGCTAACCTCATACCCATTATCACCATTAAATTCTACATTGCATAAGAAAGACCTCTTACTATTCTTAATAAAAATGACCATTGCTTCATTGTTGAACATAGTAGGCCATTTACCAACCTCCTCTTTTGCTTCTTTAATCTTATTCATAATCATTACCCTTATCTCATTTATCATTGAAATGATACGCTTACTCCTTGCACCTTTGACCATTGAATTAAAAGTCTCACACAAGTTATTATCCACAATTTGGCTCTTACTCCTTATAAAGAAAAAGGCCTTGCACCAGGTTTGAGGAGGCCACTTAAGAAGGTCTTATATTGCTTTAGTGCCACTTTCAGTCATCTTATCCAAGTTGTCTTTAAAATCCTCCTCAAAAAAACTCCATGCACACCTCTAAAAATTTTCCATCATTTCACTACCTCTCTAAGTCTTACACCAAATTGCATAAATATGTCTTACACACCATCTGTGCTCAGCTTCTGGCATCAAATCCATAATAGCATTGCATAATCCCTACCATTAATTAAAAAGATACAATACAACAAATTTTCATAAGTAATACAAAAAAAAATTGAGAGGATACATCACCTTTTGCAGGTCAAAAATAATTGTGACATTCCTTCCATCCTCTAGATTGAGTTCATCCTTCAATAAGTGTAAGAATTACATCCAATTTTCTGTGATTTCTTTGTCAACAACCGCAAATGCATTGAATTAGTAGCATCTTTCGTTATTGCAGTCAACACCATTCCCTTCATAATTCCTTTCCAAAATGCTCCATCTACACCAAATATTAGTCTACAGCCAGCAAGCCATCCTTTCTTGTAAGGACCAAAACAAATAAATATTCTCCTTAATACTCTAATACCCTTGGTCAACCCCTCCTTACATAGTTCAACCTTAACCTTGTTATCTGGAATACTTTCTTCAAGTTGAGCAGTATAGGATGCTAAAGCTTTAAACTCCTCTTTATAGCTACCTTATAGTTCCTGCATAATAATCTTCCTTGCTCTCTTACATTTTGCCACACTTACATGCACCTTTATCTCTTCCTCAAATTCTTTTTTCATTTCTTTCTCTTTTGTATCCGGATTCCTATATAGCTTTTCCTTGAAATACTGAGCTACATACTTCATTGTCACCAACATATTCTTGAAAGTTCTAACACACTTATGCTCTAATATAAATGTTTTCATTATCACTCCATCTTTCTCCTTTTCTTTTAATGCAAACAGCAAAAAGGGACATCCATCCTCACATTGTACTTTAAGTCTTCTAGGAAATTTCAGTTTTTGGCCAGTTGCCAGTGAATACACAGTAACATCCTTTCTAAACTCTTTTACAGTGGAAAATTGGGCACCTAGGTAGAAAAAGGTTTCTTAAAGTTCTTTCTAACATAATTCCTAACATTAATTACAACTTCCTCGTTAGGAACTATATCTAACTCTTCACTTCCATCCCTATATTCATCATGTTCATAGTCATCAACAATGTCACTTCCACTACTCTCATCGGTTTCACTGTCACCAGATTCACTGCTATCAATTTCATTGTTATCAGTTTCAACATACACATCATTAATATGACCAACTTGAGGTGTTGAATCTGTACCCAACCCTCCATCAGGTACATTATCATTACTTTGCTCACCCTTTTCCTCCTCTTTCCTAATACCCAAATCAGAATCCATAGCTCCATCAACAACATCATTATTGTTAGACCCCAATACTAAATCTACATCTTCATCATTAACCCCCACACACTCATTTTCATTTAACTTTTCCCTCTCTTTCAACACCTCTTCTATCACACCAATAGGAAACCTTAATCTCCTGAAGTCAACATTTTTGACATTCCTTCTCATACTTGTGTCTCCCATTGCACATATGCTCTCTATCCCTATATTGCTTACTTTCCTTGCCCTTTCACCCTCACTACCACTAACTACCCCTATAGCACTTCTTTGTGTACCACCTATGTCTTCATTATAGGGTTCATTGGTAGAAGGAAGAGCTTCTACAATATTTGGCTCATTAACAGTATGGTTGGTAAATAACTCAACAGTTTGGTTTGCTCCCCTAAGATTGTTTTGTATAAGTCTTATCTTATTATCACCTTTAATTTCTATAAGATCATTACTCAAACTCTTCCCAGGTATTAAATAGAATGCTTTGTCAAAGTTGCTAAATTTCATATCCACACTAATCAAATCCTGGATATCCCTATAACTTAGATAATCGGGGTCGAAGTTCTTGAACATCTCCTAGACACCCCCAACATAACTCAATACTTGACCTCTATACCTTATTACACCCTTATAGTGAATTTTTATACTAACTTTGTCACTCATTCTGCATTTATAGCATATAATAACCACTTTATTATCCACATTACAAATATAAAAAGCAAACCCTAAAACACGTTGCAACAATATGACAAAATTTACAAATTTCCAACAATGCAGAAATTGTCACCCCCATTCATCATGCAGCTCACAAAAGACATCAATAGAATGAACACAATCACATATTCCCAACAAAGTTAGAAAAAACAACATTAGGGCTAACACGACTTGAGGTCTATTTTGACCTCTATTCATCATGCATGTTAGAAAAAACAACAACATTTCATTCTAATTGAAGATTTATCATCAAATCCCAATTCTTTAACTCGACATAAATTAAACTTACTTAGAGGTTAGGGTTTTCTTTCTTCACACCTAACAGACCTTAGGGCTTTCTTTCTCCTCTTCACGATATATCTTTTTCGCCCTTACTTCTAGACAACAGAACTCTTTCTCCTCTTTGAGATTTCTTTGCTTCGATAAAGAACAATAGGGTTAGGAGAAGTTCTCTTCTACAATGTATGCGATTCTTAGAGGAATAGGGGTTATAAGGATTTCTCTGCTGAAAGTTTACGATTTTGAAGGGAATGATTGAGAGAATTTCTCTGATGAAGGGTTTTGGATTTTGAGAGCAGACATCGTGTTTAGGGTTCATGGAAGAGAAGAGAAGGGAATTAGGGCTTTTATATTTCAATTATTATTATTATTAACTTTTAATACCTAAAACGACGCTGTTTAGAATGATTTACATATTAGTCTGTATGCCACGTGTCATCATATGATTGGTCAATGTGTTCACCGAGTTCACTTAACGATATGTGTTAACGATGGGTAACGGCTGAAAATTTTAAGGGCTTAATTAGATCAATTTAATAGTTAAGAGGTATAATTGCACTAAGTCATATTTTAGAGGCTTATTCGTTCTTTTTGATATACTTTAGGGGTAAATTTGTACATTTGGACTTTTTATTTTTATATATTGAGGTGTGTTTGTTTCTCGGAAAAATTGTGTGCAGGTGACAATCCACAGATGGTGCTAAGGCAGTAGACACTAGTGATTGCTTGTTCGGTGAGTCGACGATCAAGTTGAAGCTGCTAGTTGCGGTGGTGTGCAACTCTATGGATTTGAACATTTGCCTACTCGATTGTCTCAAAGATTTTGTTGAAAAATCTTTTGTAAAGTTTTCATGCTCTGTTTGGTCACCATGAATAGAATATCTTCTTCTTTATTGCTAGAATGTTCTATGCATCTCAAGTTTCTTATTTTTCTTCTTCTTTCTTCTTTTTTTGTTGAAAATTTTTGCAATTCAATCAAGGTATACCGAGATATTCCCTATGAATTCTCAAGAAATTTCTAAAATATACCCAATGTATGTCCAAGATATACTGAACTTAATAGTCTTTGTTCACAGCTGTTTTAGGCCAAAGGTATTATCGAGATATACCTAAGATATAACCAAGGTATACCGAACTTTATAGATTGTTGTCCATAGTCGAAGGTATCTCTAAGATATACCCAAGATATACTGGACTTTATAGCTTTTGTTCACAACTGTTTTAGGCTGAAGATATCCCAAAAATATATCCAAAATATGTTCAAGGAATATCAGAATTAATAGCCTTTATTCACAACTGTTTTAGGCCAAAGATATTCTTAAAATATATCCAAGATATATTGGACTTTTATAGCCTTTGTTCACAATTGTTTTAGATCGAAGATATTCTCAAAATGTAAACAAGGTATACAGGAGGTGGTAGTGTAATTGTAGAAAGTATTTCTCGATAAAACTGAAAAAAAATATTGAAAGCAGGTAAAATTGTAATTATTTACCTTTTTTTTCTCCCAACCAACTGGGAAACGACATCGTATTACCTCTGTCCAAATAGCAATAACAGTAAAAACGACATCGTATCTTCTAAAACAATCTATCAGCTATCCTCCTTCCGTTAAACCCCATCCCATTTCCAGCTGCCTTCTCTCTCTCTGCCTCACTATCGGCAATGAATAGAATACATAGTCCAGCAAAATGGGTACCAATATTGAAGCGAAACATATGTTTATACTTCAACCAAGAGCAAAATACCTATTTGAAATCTAACTTGAAAGCGTAAACTTCACCCAGAAAATGATAAATACACAAATAAACACAAAAAAAATTTAAAAATTAAACCAAATCACTATACATTCTAACAGAAAAGAGAAAGCTTTTGAATTTAAGAAAAATATGAGTTTCTTCTCCTGCTTGCAAGAGAAGGTCCTAATAGCCCTATCAACTGGTTAAATCAAGAAAGAAGAAGAAACAAATTTTATCATCTCACTCGATTGTATGAAGTCTACTGAAATACCTTTACCTTAACCTTCTCTCCTCTCTCTTCTTAGTCAATCAACACTTGGTTTTCTTCATACGAGACCCCTCTAATTTTCTTCTCCCTCTTACCTTCATTCCAAAGGCTGAATATGATTTTTTCCCCTCTGTTGATTTTTTTTTTTTTTTGTCCGGAGAAAAGATAAAATCATGAAAGTGTGAAATGAAGACAAAAAGGCACCGTCTTTCCCTCTCTTATAGCTTGATTAAGTTTTTGTTTTATTAGAATCCTTCCTCTACATGTGGCGCACATGCAAGATAAAACTGATTTAATCAATTTTTATTCTATGTTAATTAATCTCAACTGTTACTATTTTTTTTCATTTAATTTTCTGCCATTAATCTTTCATTTAGTTCAATTTAATTCTTATCTAAAATTTTTCTATTTTTTATTCATATTTTAAATTTTCAATTCATTTACATTAAATTTTTTCTTTATTATTTTTAATTTCCTTTGGTCCAAATTTAGGCATCCGTTAATCCGCTACATTTGGTATTAAGATATGTATAACTCGAAACCTAAATTAATGGATTACAATTTTCTCTGATTTATGAAAATTCTTTCTAAAAAATCTGGGATAGAACAATTTAAGTGACTGACGACAATATAAACAGTATCTTTTTTAATATAAAAATGTTGTAGATTTAAAATGTTGAGCAAGTTTAGTAAAGTTTATATTTATCTGCATTTTATATTTCCTAACTTGATTATGCTTTTCCAAAATATGTCCATTTTTTTTTATTAATTCATTGCATTTAAACTCTCCAATCCTTTCTAAATAATATTTAAATAATTAATTTTAATATTAACTTTTAATCATATTTGAAATATTTCATATACTATCTTTAACACATAAAAAAATGATCTTATTAAATAATTATGATGTTATAAACAATTTTAAATGATTATAAATATTATAAATCCTTTTAATTAATTGAAAGCTATCACTTTTGCTTCAAGTTTTTTTTTTTTTTTTATAATCTTTTTACTCTAACCATGGTATTAGTATATATGAAGATGAGAATTTTGCTTTTTGTCTATGATGAATTTGGGTTAGTTAAATTATTCAAATGATTATTTATCTTTTCCTTTGTTATTTTCAAAGATAATTATACTTCACATTATTTTTTTACTACGAAGCTATCTGCTAGTTAAATATAATAAAAAATGTCTTCAATGTCTATTTTTCAATTATTTCTTATTTTGGTTCGTTTACTCGATGAGAAACAAGAAAATGCCCTAAAATAAAGTCAATTAGTTCTTTTTTTTTTTTTTAATTTCTCCATCAGTTCTATTCAAATTATTGTTTAAAAAATTAAAATTTATTTTACTTCAATTGACTTTTTATATTACTGATCGGAAATAAATTTTTTTTTATTTTTATTTATATCTTGATTTTGAATAAATGAATTTTAGCATACTATATAATTTAGTCTCTCTAAAAATAAATAATATAATTATTTTATAAATCTTTATAAAAAACCATTTATAACAATTAAAATAGATCGAAAAAAGTAATTAATTTGATGGTGTGTAAACCTAATTAAAATTGAGAATGAAATCAAATCGTTCATTATTTATTAAGGAAGTTAATATATCACTTTTGGTTTGATCGGTTTAACGAACCTTGTAGTTATTTTTTTCAAACTAAACAACAATTAATATTTCATTTAAGGGCTGTTTGGTACAAAAATATAAATGAAAATGGAAATTGGAATAAAGAAGGATGAGAATGATTGATTTTAACATATTGTCTGGTTCAATTTTTTTTAAAAAATAAAAATAAAATTTAAATTTTATATGTTTAATTAAATTATTTTATTTATATAAATATATTTATTTTGATATGTAAAATTTATTGATTAACAATAAGATAATATAATTTTTATAAAATAATATATTTTAGATTCTCTAATTATTTAAACTTAAATTATACATAAATTTTATTTATTTTAAAGAACTTCATTTTTAATTTTATTATTATTAAAAAATAATATTATTAAAATTATATATTTTTATAATATTAATTAAGAATTAATTAAAAAATTAAATAAAATAATTATAATTTATATTTAGTTATTTATATTTGATTTTCATGAAAATGAAATTAACTCCTCCTAAATTCAATTATAATGTCCATCATAATAGCACCAACACCCGCAATCTTCTCGCGGTGTCGGTGAGTGACTTCCCCCAATTTTCTCCTCCTCCTCCTTTCTTTCCTTTTCTTCTCTCTGATATGATATTAGCCTCTGCTTTGGTTTATTTTTAAAGAAAATTTCCATAAAATAACCCAGGCAAATCCCTAATCTACTCAATTTTTTTTTTTAATTATTCTTTCTATTGTTTCGTTTCATTTCTCAAGAATCCGATTCAAATCCTCCTGATCGGATCCCAAATGGCGGCATCCAGGCGGCTCCGGGACCTCCAATTGCAACCGGGAAACAAGATCTGCGTCGATTGTTCTCAGAAGAATCCGCAATGGGCCTCCGTTTCCTATGGCGTTTTCATGTGCCTTGAGTGCTCCGGCAAGCACCGTGGCCTTGGCGTCCACATTTCCTTTGTTCGATCTGTCACCATGGATTCCTGGTCCGAGATCCAGATCAAGAAAATGGAAGCTGGTGGTAATGAGAAGCTCAACACCTTCTTTGCCCAATATGGAATCCCTAAAGAGACCGATATTGTCACTAAGTATAATACTAACGCTGCTAGCGTTTACCGGGATCGAATCCAAGCCCTCGCCGAGGGTCGAGCTTGGCGGGACCCCCCTGTTGTTAAGGAAACCGTTGGTAGCAACAGAAAGCCCCCCCTGGCACAATCCACCGCTGGCAGAGACAGTAATTATGCTAGTAATGGAAGGTGGGATAGTTGGGACAATGATGATTCAGTTAGATCTTCCAGTGATATCAGAAGGAACCAATCTGTCAGCGATTTTAGGGGTAATTCTAATGGCGGTGGTCGTGGTATGGGAGCGGCTCCTGTGAGGTCGAGATCGACTGAGGATATTTATACTAGATCGCAATTGGAGGCTTCTGCGGCTAATAAGGAGATGTTTTTTGCGCAAAAAATGGTAGAAAATGATTTGCGGCCTGAGGGCGTACCTCCATCTCAGGGCGGGAAGTATGTGGGATTCGGATCGAGCCCTACTCCTCAGAGGAATAATTCCCAACAGGATGTCCTCTCCGTTATGTCTCAGGTATGAAATTGGATTTTGTGCATCATTGGGAGGGCGGGGGTTGTTTGTGTTAGGAGAAATATATTATTTTGTGCATTGGTGATCTACCCATTATGTGTTTCATATGAAGGGCTTTGGTAGGTTATCACTTGTTGCGCAGTCAGCTGCTAATGTTGTACAAGTAGGCACAAAAGAACTTTCTTCCAAGGTATTATAATTAATAATTTGCATTCTACTTTTTAGTGCTCATTTTAGCAATAATTTTTACCTGGTTTTGAATTTATTTTTACCTTGTTTTGACTTGCTTTCAAGTCAGAATTGAAATTCTACTCTAACTATGTGATAGGTGAAATTGCGAAGTGTATGTTTCCTTCAAATTAAACGGAGACTTGATGTTTTTGTTATTTCATTGCTGCTTCTATTTGATTCAGCAAGTAATAGGCCTACACTCTGCTTGGTTTTGTGTTGGTTTAGGGATGTCTGTATCAATGTTGATGAGGATGGGTTTTTTCTTTTTATGATGTTTCACTTCTGGGAAAGTTATTATTGCACCTTACTTTGTTGGAAGTGTAATCCACATGGCATACTGTAGGCCAATAATGGCTGCAAGTGCAAATGAACCAAAGTTGATGGTAAGCTACTTGGAGTTTGGCTCAATAAAATTTAGCTTTTTTTTAAGTCAGTGAGCTGACATGCAGCTCATTTTTTATATTCGTGTAATAAATGAGTCAAGTTTAAGCTAGATGAAACTCGATTCATTTAGACTTGCAAGCCAACTCATTTTAGGCTCCAGAGCTTGTATGCGAATATATTAAAATACTTTGATCATAATTTTATTTTCATAAATACTTATTACTTTATGTTCAAAATGCTTATATAATTCATTTGTACCAAAATAAATCAACAAATAATATAGTCTTTCAATTTTGTAATGGATTTTACTGATCTAATACCTAAAATTTTGTATGGTATCACACAAATTACTAAAACAATCGCCACTATTAAGTATATTAAATTTTACTAATAAATATCTGTAAAAACTAATCATTTAATGAATAATTTTTTTATTTAAAACTTAAAATTTATGTTTAAAATGTTAACTCAGTTTGAACATGTTGAATCTCGCAAGCCACATAAGATGATAACCATATAGTAATACTCGCTCAGCTTGGCTCATTTAATATGCAAGCCTAGTTCGAGTTTGTACCTAGGCTTTGTTTACTAAATTAGCTGAGTTTGAGCTGGCCAAACCTGGGCTTGTCTAGATTCATTACAGCCCTAGGGCCAACTGGCCTTTTGAAAAAGGAACCTTAATGAATGATGGTGTTGTAACAGAAGCTTTTAGTTTGAATATTGATGCAATTAATTTGGTGTTAAGTGGTGTGTTTTTACTTATTATTTGTGAATATCTTCTGCCTTAATGTGTTGGTGAAACCCTTTTGCATGGCAGGGGTGGACTGGATAGATGACTGAATAAAAGTAGTTGACTGTTGTGTGATAGGTAGTGTAACAGGTGAATTACACCAACAAAACTCCAATTATGTAAATCGTAACAACTCAGTATCTTAAAAATTATTTGTAATACAAAAGTACTTCAATTTTTATTTTGTAATTAAATAATATTTTTGTTTTTAGCTATTAGGGCTCGTTTGACATTGCGTTTGGAAAAACGCTTTTCGGAAAAAAAATTTTGTATTTTTAACTTTTTTGAGTTTTGAAAACTGCTTTTAAGTAGAAGCAGATAAATAAATGTTTTTTCCATAAGCAAATTTGAAAAAAACAGTTCATAAAAAATTTAAAAAATCAGTCAATGGGATGCTCAACAGCAATCCCAAACACTCTCTTAGTCTTCTTAACAGAAGTGTAACGTGAAACATCCAGATAAATTTTAATAAAAATAAAATTAGCTGTAATACCTAGTCAGCAAAATTGAAATTTATCTGACGAGAATATTACAACAAATTTTGTTTTTATTAAAATTTATCTGATATGGATATTCTATATCATACTTATATTAGAGAGACTAACAGTTAAAGACGGAAGTACTATTTAGTTAAAAAATAAAAGTTGAGATACTTTTGTGTTATACATAATTTTTGAGATACTGAGTTGTTACGATATGCATAATTGGGGTACTGTCAATGTAATTCACCTCTAGTGTAACGGATATGGATAGGAAGCTTAGACAGCAGTAATATTGTTTGGTCAACAGAGTAGAATGTGGTGATATATTTCGTTGAATGGAGGTGAGAGATGATTAATAAAATAGGTTTCCTTAGAGGTAATTAATAAAAATGGTTGTGGTTTTCTAGGCCGTTGAATAGAAGTTAATCTATTGTTATGTTGCTACTTTAAACATAACAGTCGGTTGCTTAGCTGAGTCTAGTTTTTTTTATGAATGGCCTTGATTGATGTTTGCTTTGGTTACGTGGTGGCACAAGGTTAAGCATTTCTATGTATATATTTTTCTCTATATATTCACACCATGTAAACTCTCTTTTCTCCATCTTAGGGAACTTTATGATCAAGGTCTTTGATGTCCATATTCCAGTTAACTTTGTGCAATTTATTTGCTGAAAATGGCTGTTTTGGTGAATGCTCACTCTGTATTTATCTTTTGCTACTTACTACACTGACATTTTGGTTTTTACATAATTGTGGTTAATGAATAAACCTTGGTAATAGGTGAAGGAAGGTGGCTATGATTACAGGGTGAATGAAACTGTCAATGTTGTAGCTGCAAAGACGACTGAGATTGGACAGAGGACCTGGGGAATTATGAAGGGGGTCATGGCTATGGCTTCACAGAAGGTTGAGGAGTATGCTAAAGATGGTGGCTGGAAGGCTGACAACTGGCAACGAAATGAAAGTGACAGTAATGGATTTTATCAGGAGTTTAATAAACAAGAAAATAAAGGATGGAATTCACCATCTGTTGGGGAACAGTCCTCATCTGGTGGGAATTATAATTCTTATAACTCAAGTTCGTGGGATGATTGGGATCAGAAAGACACAAGGAAGGAAGATAGCATTAAGAGCACATCACATAATAATGATGGTTGGGCTGGTTGGGATGATCCCAAGGATGATGGATTTGATGATAATTTCTACCAAAGCACACCTGATAAGAAAGCTGTTGGTCAAAATGGGAAATCAGATGCCGCATGGACAGGGGGAGGCTTTCTTTAAGGTAGTATTGTTAAATTACTCTATAATCTCCTTTTGGTTTTTCAGTTTCATGCGCAGTATTTTCTAGGCAATTCTTTTTTGGAAGTGATCTTTTGCCTTTTTCATTTTACCTGTCTTCATCAAGTGGAACAATCCCCAGGTTGACACATTTATGGGGGTATTGCTAACAGATGACTAGCTTCGGACAATGTCTGATTGGTGGAATTTAAATTTATGCTGAGTGCGGCTGATAAGAAGTGTCTGTTGCAGTTCAAATGTATTGTTAAGGGGGAAGCTTTTGTGGAGGATAAATATGTTTTCTTCAACTGTTTTTTTTTTTTTTTTTCGAAAATTTTATGTACTTTCTTGGAAAAGTCTGGTGCGCTTGAAATTAGTTCATATATATGTACAAACATTGAACAGGGTGGGCTAATTGCCCAATCAAAGATGTTTGAGCAACATTTTTTTGTGGAGTAACAATTTGCTTTCTATTTTTAACGACGTAATCAATTTTCTGTAATATGCGTGCTTCATGCTGTCTTTTATTTTTCTCAAATTGAATTTTTGAGCGGTGTGCTTCATACCGATTATGTGGAGTAATAAATTTTATTTTCTTGCATAATTGAGATAATAACCCCATTTCCTTTTTCATTCCTTTGCAGACCCTTAAAAGAGAGTATGCTATTTCGGCGGTTTTAATGCAACATTTTTACTCAATTTTCAGAGCTCCTGTTGCTCTATTTCAGCCTTTTGATGGTGGAAACTACCAAAACTGCCAACCCTAGTGGCGTTGTCATCATTTGGTCCATGCTTCATTCAGTTCTTTAATCTGAAATTGTTTTCTTTGCTGCCTATTTAGGAGATGTTTGAGATTGCTATTGAGAATTTTTTGATTTAATTGACTGATTTTTTATAAATTGCTTATACCAAAACCAATTTTCAAAATCTAAAAAAAAGTTAATCAAAATATAAAAAAAAAGTTAATATAAATTTTTTTCCAAAAACACTCTTTTCAAATGCAATTCAAACTGGACCTTATAAATACTTTTACAAATACCCTGATTTTGTCATTTAATTTTATTTATTTTTTTGAACATTATTTTGATTATTTCCCTAAACAAATAGCATTAGAAAACCTTGAAGCCAAACTCAACGTGTGCCCACTCGCTAGTTCACTCGGCAAGAAAAAAGAACAGCAACATTGCAAATTGAACCAATGATGACAGCAGAACATCAATAGATCAGGATAGAAATGGAAGTCTAGACATGCAAATCAACATTTTCTGAATCACAGAGAAAAAGCAAACTCCGCAGAGAGAATCCCATCCAAGAAAGAACAGATTCACATAGAAAACTAATAAAAAACTTGCCCAGAAATTTAAGGAATAAAGGAAGGGAAGACACATTCCTTATTTTATCAGAGTAGAGAAATCACTATTCATGCTCAAAGTAGTGACACTTAAACACCTTTGTTGGTTTTAAGGATTTTTAGGCTGTAGTCTCAGTAGCATTGGTGGAGTTGCATTGTTGGATAACTAGCAAGGAGGCTTCCATGTTATAGTGTGATGAGGCCAACATGCTTCCTATACTGCCTAATTCAGGAAGCTCTGCTGCATCTCCTACAGTTGCTCCCTTCCCTACAATCAAAAGATTAAAACCCAAGTCTCGCCCTATATTTACCACCTGATCTTCTATGTTATTCACATCCTTCTCTATATACTCCACCGATCCATTCCACTTTCTTCTGAACTCTTCTACTGCTGTTTCATCCTTTTCCTGCATCAATCAACGCACATTTCATTTCAGTTTTTAACCTTTGAGCAATGCTAGCAACAGGTACTTACCTTCATAAATGATAATCCAATATTCACGGCCTCATTAATTCATTAATTGTGGCGAGTGTCAATAAGCAACAGTTACGGGCATTCATATTAATTGAGGAAAGGAAAGTGTACCTTTTCTACTAAATGATTTGGTACATCCCTGCATCTTATTAAAGTCACACTAATAGTTGGGTTTTCAGCCATCCAACCACCCACCTCCATAGCCTGACCATCATCAGGCCCTCCAAAGAACAAAATACAAACCCTTTTAGGCATTGTAGTAACTTCTTGCTGATTCATGCCACCATATCCATTGTCCACAAGTATGGCAACAGAGCACAGTGCAGAATCAAGGACATTCTGATTGACATCTCTCCACCCACTTGCTCCATTTTCATCTTCTTTCCATTGCTTGCGGAAGAGCAAAATGATCAATGCCACCCTTTTTCTTTCAGCTAAATGGCAAATGTCCTCGTGCATAGTTGACAGTGCTGAAACAGATGTTGAATGTCGAATTATGAGTTGGTTGATGTGGCCATATGCATTAAATGCTGCTGCAGTTTGATCATTAGATGAGTGATGTGTTCATATTTGTTATAGTTTTATAGTTGCTTTTAGTTGTTTAGTTTTCTTGTTTTTATGTGATATATAGATAAATTTGATATCTAATAGTGTTTTTTATGATTTTAGGTTTTAGGTGGAGGAAAGAAGCATGAAGGATGTGTTTTGATGTTGATTTGAGTTATGGAGGTGCTTTGGGTGACTATGGAGTCCATTGGAGGTGTTGAGAAAACAAGGAAAATTCATGTGTGAAGAAAAGTTCATCGCGACGTCGTGACAGGATGAAGGCTGTGTGCAGCCTGTCACGAGCTCGCAACGCCCATTGCGTGCACGCGACGACTTGACAGTGCAGAACACGTGGATAGCTATCAATTCCGATTTTTATCAACTCCTTTAGGGTTTTTCACTCCTATAAAAGGAAAATAACATATCTAAGAAGGGAGGCAGAGTGGAGAACGAGAGTTTTAGTCATTTAATTTATTTTTTTCTTTGAGATTTGTGAGAGACGAATTCTAGGGTTTCAAATCTCTTCATCTTCTCCTTCAAATTCCTGCACACACAAGAGGCTTCTTGGTGGGCAATCTCGTTCTTCAGCAGATCAGTTGTTAGAGGAAGGAATTATTTTTGCTCTTGAGGATTATTTTGACTTGGGCTTGAAGGATTGGAGACCACCAACCTCCAATTTCCAGATTTGAAGATTTAAGGGAGCATTATAACTTTTTTATTCTTCTCAATTGCTGCTGCAATATTTGTTTGA
>CATIWF010022180.1:0-31457 GCA_949630135.1 Balakata baccata | reverse complement strand
AAATCTATAATTTAAAACTCGTTCAGCTTTGTTGTTCTTCTTCTTGCTTAGAGCCTAATTTGAGTATATAATTGATTAATACATGATTATAATACTTATTCTTAATTTATATTAAATAAATAACTAGAGTTTATTCTAAGTGGCAGTATGACCTTGAAGTATTATTGATCCTATAACTTTTTCTACACTTATCCAATTTATGTGATTTTTATTTCTAATTAAATTAATAAATAATATTATGACATATCAAAATTTCATAATTTTTGAAGATTTACCCTATTTTTGGTGCAAGTCCAAAATTTTTCCTGTTTCTTACCCTTAGGCAGTTTTGAGACATAAACTTTAAAAATTCATATCTTTTAACGTGTAGATTATAATATTATGAAACTTTGTAGGTACTTAGATAAGATAATTTAAAATAATTTTTGTATAAAATTTTATCAATTTGGCCTCTAAGATCTTCAATTGATAGTGACAATGTAACTGGTTTAACACAGGATAATTAAAGACCAGTACCTATTCTCATAGTCATAACTCACAAAATACACAACTATTTAATGTGAAACTTCTACCAAAATATACTTAAGACATTTCTCTAATATTTTCGTGGTTAAATATTTGCCCAATTTGGTCTTTAAAGAGTCCAAAATCGGGCACGGAATTACTAAGGCTGTACAAGTATAAGGAAACAACTCACTCAAGAAATAATCTGATTTCATTTTACTATAACTCAACCTATATAATGAGGATTTATACGAAATTTGGTAAAAAACTATAAAACACATAGAGCTACAATTTTTATGTTTTAAGCTTCTTTTAATATTGTCTCTAAGATGATAAAAACAAACTCATACCGTAGGGCATCCTATTGATACCTTTCCAGAAACCAGTTTCAACAAATTTCAAATATCTCTTTCTACCGATCAAATCATGCAAAATTATTTATATATACATAAATTTAAGACAAATCTACAACTTTTATGTTTAATATTTCTTCAAAATCAGTCATTATTACCATCAAAATCGGAACAAAATACACTGCCATAACACAATTCTAACAGGTCCAATAGCACACTAACAATAGAGAGAAGAATAACTTACCAAAAATCAATTGTTTTGGAGTGATTTTTGTTTCAAATCTTGATGGAGAGATGCAGATTTTGGTCTGATGGGTGGAAGAAAAGAAAAGTGGAGAAAAGAATGGAAGGAAAAATATAGAATCATGACTTTGTTTATAACTCATTTGGCCAGCCACTGTAGTAGCCGACTCAGTTCCAGATATTTGCCTTTTTTTTTACTGATTTATTTATTTTAGTATCTATTTTATATTTTTTTTTCTATTTTATTATTATTTTTATTTAGCTATTATTATTATTTCTATATTTTACATATAGTGAGTCTCACTAGTCTTTACTAAAATCATGTTGTCTTATTTAATCAAATTAACTATATTAACACTTAAATTTATTTTAATTTCTAATTTAGTCATTTATTAATTTTATTCCTAATCAAAAATTTATATATATATATATATATATATATATATATCACATACTCATCATAACTAAATCATAATTAGTGTGCGTTACATTTCTATTCCCATTACATTTCATTTTTTGTATAACCATACATTAAAAAAGAGAATCACTCATTCTCATTCCTATTTTCATTCTTTCCCACCATATATTTTTTAATGAAGATATATTCAATCTACCTAAATTAACTTAATCACAAACTAACATATAAGTAAATTCATTAATTGTTTTACTCACATTAATCAATATGAATAAACAATTAAATACAAATTTATAAACTCTGCAAAAATTATTAAAAATCTATAAATTTGGCAATAGTCATTGACTTATATGAGTGTATTCAATTAGGATTTCAAAAAAGATATTTATAGACTTTTTTTAAGTCAATAATTTTTGCAGAGTTCATAGATTTTTACTGACTTTTGTAAAATTTATAAATTTATCAATGAATTTTATATACTTTATGAAAAAATCTATTGAAATTTTATGAGAAAGTGAAATATTTTTGCAAAGATTTTGTATGTATAGAATTGCATAAAAAAGTCTTAAAAAATATGATGTTTATAAAAGTTGGTGACTGTTAAATACCACCTTACTTCTATAGAGTCTTTATAAATCATAATTGAATATTATCTTATTTTTATATACTTTTTTTAAATATTTAAAAATCCTAATTGAATACCATCTTACTTTTGTAGACTTTTTTTAAGTCTTTAAACATCATAATTGAATACCGCATGACTTTTATAGTTTTTATAAATTCTGATTGAATACCACTTTGACTTTTTAAATCTCTTAAAAATTTTTAAAATCTTTATGGAATACACCCCTTTAAAAAAAGTCTATAAGTATTTTTTAAAATCCAAATTGAATATAGCCTTGAAAGAGTATCATTCGGTTTTTTTTTTTTTGTCTATATATGATTTTAATGTTAATTCTGTAACCAAGAATTGTTCACATCCCACGGCACGATTCTGTAACCTTCGGCTTAAATTAAGGTTGGTATATTATTATAATGTAATTCCCATCAGGGTATCGATTTTCTGTTTGGCTAATTTTCTTGCCTTTTCTTGTTTGAAACAGCTCGTGGTTTCTTTTTCAGCTATCTTCCTGCTCAAATGGATACCTCCGCCCATTCCAAGATTTTGCATCTGGTTCTCTCAAACTACCTCTAACTCCTTTATATATATATATATATATATATATATATATATATATATATATTAACAATTTTTTATATATAGATGTATTATGGTTTTGTGAAATCTAGGTGAGGCATGCACAAGCAAATCACAACATAGCAGGAGAGAAGGATCATAATGCTTTATTATCCCATGAATTTTTGGATGCTCAGCTCTCTCCTTTGGGCTTGCAACAGGTAAAATTTCATTAATTAATCATTATTATATCAATATTTATTAATTACTAAGAATCACTATGTATTATGTTTTTTTAAGGAAGCTCAATGAACCGGAAGCTACACAAAAGAATAATTATTTTCTTGCATACATACCATAAAAGTATAAAATTCCTACTAATATTAATAGATGATAGTAAATTTTTACAATTCTCACAAGATATCAATCAAGTCACTCTTTGATTGACTGTAAGAACTATTATGTTGAATTTTTATGTTCATAATTATTTACCTGTGGACATTTTATTTATGTTTTAACAGGTTAGTGATCTCCGAAACCGTGTTCAAGCATCTGGACTGTTGAAGAAGATTGAATTAGTCATCACTTCTCCTTTATCAAGGTACCAAGAAGCAAGAGGAATTGCTTTATGATTCATCAAAGTTGAAAACTCCATGAGGCTTCACCATATTGCTGCAGGGCTATGCAGACAGCAGTTGGAGTATTCGGACATGAAACATCAGATCTCAAGCGCCCACCAATTCTAGCAGTTGAACTTTGTCGAGAACGTTTTGTATGTATAAGCAAATACTATTGAGTGACTAAGGAGTGATTGTCACTTGCATTTCTTTCATAGTTGTGAATCTGGGTTTTATTTTCCCTTGCTGTGTATGTTGTTATGGTGCAGGGTGTCCACCCATGTGATAAGAGGAGACGTATTAGCAAGATTCGACCTCTTTTCCCGCAAGTTGACTTTTCTTTGGCAAGTGTTCAATCATTAATTGGTGGCATCTAAACGAGGATTTAACTAATGTTATTAGTTTCTGTTATGTCTGATTCTGCTTAGTATGTAAATGTTTTTTCTTCTCACAGCTGTTTCTAATTTCATCCACAGATAGAAAGTGATGACGACAATTTGTGGAAAGACAATGTGAGGGAAACCGATGAAGAAATTGCTGCTAGGGGCTTGAAGTTTATGAATTGGTAATTGTTCTTTTCTCTACATCATTTTTGCCAAAATTATGTAGTTTTATTAATAATAAGAGGATGGTGGATTAATTTGCATTTCAAACTTTACTGTGGTGTTCATTTGTCCCTAAAACACTTTTTGATCTAATTAGTAAGCAATTTATCAAATTTATAGCCAATTTCCCAGTTTTGCATTGAGAAACATCCTTTCTTTTCTTAACTTTTTCTCCCTCAAAATTCTTAACTATCATGAATTTTTCAATTTTACAGTTAATTTTGCATTGATTCTGCCACATACTGAAAATTAAATTTTATATTAAGGCTACGTTTAGATTGAAAAATTTTAAATAAGAAATTTTGAAGGATATATTAATTTTGAAAAATCTATTGTCTATACAAAATCTGGAAGGATTTGGTTTCCCATATCCTTGATGGAAAAATTTAAACTTTATAGATTTTGATGAATGAATGATTGTTGCCAGAATTTTTTATTCTAAAATTACTTTTAATAAATTAATAATATTTCAAAACTATCCTTAATCCTAAAAAAAATAAAAATAATTTTTCTTTTAATTTCAATTATTATTATTATTATTATTAGCAATGTAATTAAACATTATCATATAATAACTTTATTTTTTTATTTTTTATTTTTCAACTATTAAAATAACCAATTTTATTTTTAAATTTTTAAATATATAGTGGAATTGATTATATATACTTAATTAATAATAAATTATTAATATTTAATAAAGGGTAAAATTGAAAATTAATCGTTAAATCTATAGATTGTGGTTTTTGAAATAAACATAAATATAAGTTCACAATCAATAGATTTTAAAGTCAAACCAAATGATAAAATTCTTAAAATTTATGAAATTCACAATCTATAGATTTAAAATCCATGGATTTCATACGGAGCCTAAACTGTTGAACAATTTTTTTATTCAGGCTGAAGACAAGGCCAGAGGTGGAAATTGCAATTGTTACCCACAATAGGTTCTTGCAGCATACACTAAAAGCCTCAGCTAATGATTTTCATCCACCAGTCAAGACTGAAATATTTAAAGAGTAAGTATATATATACATATATTTTCAATTATACAGTAAGGTTTTCATTCATTGTTTCTTTTGATGTATTCAGCATATACATACATTAGCTAGAAAAGATAGTAGTCTATTTGAAAATTTCTTACGTCTGCTGCTAATCCAAAAAATTACCGAATTCCATGTTTAGATTCAAGAACTGTGAGCTCCGTTCAATGGTAATGGTTGAAAAAAGGTATGTGCAGTTGAAATGAAATAAGCAAAATGCATACTCCAATGTCTCGTATGCTCATTTGCTGTACTGTCCTGAAATGCGCAGAGTGGTGAATTTGGCAAACTGATGGTCCTGAAGAAAGTGATAAAGGTATGATTTTCCTCATCAACAGTCATTGAGGAAAAAAAATAAAAAGAGAACTTCCAAATTAATTCGTGGATTTCTATGTACCATGTTGTAATGAATAAAGGACATTGCTGTCTGAGCATCTGTGGTCACTATCTCGGATATTATATTGAACAGTTACTAGTAATTTTCTCATCAATTTATGTTAGTTTTCCTTTAAAATGAAAATGAACTTGTTATGAATTCTTACCTTTTATATGATTAATCTAATTGCGTAAATAGTAAGCTGTGGAGTGTCATAATAAACAAGGCAGTTTTTTGAATTTCACATCAACCATAAAAAATATAGCAATGCTAAATACCTTCTCATTATTACATTCTGTTATCGCCTTTTTCCTCTTTTGAATTACACTTTTACTTTTAATGTTGTGAGATCCACATAAAAAAAAATAGTAATATGAAGTAATTCTATGGTGCATCCGGTGTAATTTATATTGGGTGCCTTAAAACCATTGGATTATAAACTTTTAATCTCATCCGTTGATAATGAATAGTTGAGATTAAAAGTTGATGATCCAATGGTACTAAAGCATCAAGTGTAATTTACACCGGGTGTACCACAGAAGCTCTCAGTAATATGTTATTCAAATAATGGAAAAAAATAATAATATAATATGGAGAGTAACTAATCGAATTGATTGGATCATGTAGGAGTAAGATTTGAAGAAGATAGCATTCTTTCAAAAAATATAGTTTTAAGGTGTAAGTTTCTAGAGTTAAGAGCATGTAAATACATTGGATCTTTTGTAACAAAAAGAGCTTTGGATGAATATTTTGTTTCAAATTCTCAAGCCCCAATAGGCTGGATTGCTATGTCAAACATCACCCCCATGCCACAACACTACCTCAATAGCCAATCCTGCCTTCCACTTTATTGCCAGCCTGTTATTGCCATGTCATCACCAGAGCCAACAATTCTGCTTAGACTTCTTCCCTGGACGAACATTCTAATAATAGAGATTTTGACGAAAAACTCAACAACCTCCATTTTCAAAACAAATAAAGTTCGTCCATGAGCATGGCCACAAAATAAATGATAAAATGACTTTATTCCCTTTCACTCTGGAACTCTAGGTGAATCTCAGACGGATGAAAGCATACACAAAAAAAATATGATCGGAGAAGCTATAGGCAGCTTCCATGGTTGGAAACTCAAAAGACAGGGCAGAGAAAGATGAAGAGACTATCATAAAGAAGAATCTATATATTCCTCAACAGTCTCCATCAAAATGACCAAAAGATTTGATTAAATTTACAAAGAATACTTTCAGCTTAATTAGAAATTTGATGTGCCAATCAGAATTCAATCACTTACTGTTCCTTTCATAACTTCACTGCTGTTCAAAGCTCACTATAATTGCACAATACAGCACGAAATTCTTCGCGCAATGTGTTGAGGCGTACCTTCAGATTAGGTGTTCTGATACTTTCATGGAGAACAACAACTGCAGGAATAAGTAAGTTTAACTTATTAAATCTGAAATGTTTTGTGGAATTATATAAATTTGTCTACAGAAAATGCGAAATTTACCAAAGAGTCCAATGCCAAGGGCCCACAAAATGTACATTAGACTGCCAGAGCCCAGAGGTGAACCACAGAATAAAACAGGCTGCAGAAGGAAATTCAAGAATGAACAAATTTGATCAGACATCATTATCTAAAATCCACTGTAACCAAGTAATGTTCAGAAGAGAGCTTCATAAAATTTAATTACTAGCTGAGAATAAAAAGATAAAAACCCCTTGCGGTTTACCACATATATATATATACTGATTTTTTGGCTGATGGACGACCACGAATAACCGGCCTGAAGAAATTAAATATAACTTTATCTGTCATAAAACAAAACAGGAACACCCAGAAAGAACAAACTCGCATGTGAGGAGGTCTCATCTTTGCTGCCAAATGAGGAGATAACTTCCTTAACAGTTCTTGTTACCTTCTCCCTGAAAG
Source organism: Balakata baccata (assembly GCA_949630135.1). NCBI lineage: Eukaryota > Viridiplantae > Streptophyta > Magnoliopsida > Malpighiales > Euphorbiaceae > Balakata > Balakata baccata. Next base: position 24,197 of record CATIWF010022180.1, on the reverse strand, counting down.
TAGCTGCAAAACTGCAAACAAGTTATTAGAACAACACAGGTAATATAGAAATCAAATGTTCTAATTTAAACTTACCATAAAATTGAAGCTAGAAAGAACAAGGTCAATGTTTCAAACCTAAACAAAAAGCCACAGTTATTTCTAGTGGAGCTGCAATTTTTTCACCAACAACCACAAGATCATGAGAAAGGCCCAAGCTTGATGTCACATAAAATACATATTAACTCCATTCCGAAGATTAGCCCTCTCCAATTTAATAACTAGAATTTGCACACTAAATTTCTTAAATTTAAGTCCAACAAACAGCTACAAAATTATTAAAATCATTTACAAGATCTACCATAAAGTTATGTCCACTCAGCCTTACTCAGAAGGAATTTCCCCGAAACGCATGTCAATGCTAGATCAATAGCTCCAGGAGCCTCTAAAACTACTAAATTCATCAAGTCATTACAAATGCTCATCCCATTTTCCAGCCCTCAGTGTTACATAAACCAAATATAAAGGGATGAAATTTTTACTACCAGCTACTCATTTTCAAACCAGAATAAGTATAATGACACAAATGAAACATTATCCCTGCTATCAATCATCAATAAAAGAAGATTCAAACAGTAAAAGCAGCTTACCTATCATTAAGAAAAGATATGCTTAGAGCTGTCAAAGCAGATGTAAAAATAGCCGTCGGCCTTGCAAGACATGCAACCCCTGCAACCAGAATAAAATTCAAAGAAAAAGAAGCTCTTAATCACAAAAAAAACTTTTACCCAATATTTAAAAAAATCAACTGAAAAAAGGTGAAATTTCTTTTTCTAATCAACAAAATTCCAAAATAAATATGTATATATCTTCCATGCCTGGCATTACCACCAACCTCAAGTCATAAGTCCTGATCTTTGAAAGCTAAACCGTATCTACTTCTCTAAACAAAATATGATAACTGACCAACCAAGATTGTAAAATTGAATAGGATCACATTTACATCAAAATTAAAGTAAAAAAAATACGAAATTAAGAGATAATAATAAAATATATAACAGAGAAACAAGAAAAATTAACCATAAACAATGTAAATAAATACAAGTACATAGTTCATATAGAGAGAGAAAAGAATTAACGCCTACAGGTACCGAGCCCAGTGAATGACTAGTAGAATGGCTGTTGTACGACTCCTCCATGGATGTAGTCAGAGATCCAGCAAGAGAAAAAGGCACAGAGCAGTTTTTTTCAAAAAAAAAAAAAAATGAAACTATAGAGTCATATCCAATTAAACCGTGCAAAATTTTAGAGAGTAGGAAAAAAAAAATGGGGCTGAAAAATCGAGCCCTAATCAAAGGTTGGCTTTTTCGTAGTTTGCAAGACTGAACCAGGAGAGGGAGGCTAAATTGCATTAGTGGCCCTTCAACTTTGATACCTGTAACAGTTTGGCCTCCAACTTTAATTTGTAATACTGAAGTACCCAAACTTATTGTAAATGTAACACAAAAGCCTTCTTAGCAGTTGACGGTAAACTATTGATGATATAACATTTTTTTATCCACAAAATATTTTTTTTCTCTCCTTCTTTTCTCTCTCCTCTATATTTTCTCTTTTTGACCATTCGTAACACACTACCTATCAACATACCCTAAATTGCCAATCTCTTTATTCTCCCTCAACCCATAAGATTTTCACTTTGCCGTTTTCTCAATATGTGAGTTTTATTATTATTTTTGTGTGCCTGAAACTTTCTAAAACCAATTTCAATTAATAAAACTTTATGCATCATCTTTGTTATCACTAACTTTTATTTGATGGCAATCCTAGATTGTGATAGGTTCTTGAGAGTTGCATGCAAATGGAGTAGCATCATGTAATCAAATGGGAATTGTTGGAGGCAAACAATACCTTTTGAACCAAGTAAGTATTTATAAGTATTTATTTACTAAAATAATAAATGATTATTGTTCTATCCCTTTTGCTTTTGATTTATTTATTCTTTGGTGAAAATTTGTTATTTATATTGCCAACACTAAAATAAACGGATCATAATTATATCACAATATATTGACCTTATTGTGGTTCTTGATGTGGTCTTATTTGTTTGCATTTGCTTTTATGGTTTTTTTTTTTATGTGGTGCTTTGAAGACCCTAAAGAGGATGATGTCATATTGAATTATCTATTTGATAAGTTGCACGGCATGGAGGGAATTATTAATAGTAAAATTGGATTTGATACACAAAGGATTAATATAATAGATAATGTAAGGGATAATGAGCAAGATAATGCCAATAACATGGATTGTGGTGATGAAGCTACTAAAACCAATGATTAAGTGGAATGGGATATTAGTGGGGATCCTAATGATTTTGTTGATCCTGATCATAACTTTGAAGATGGAGATGGAGATTTGGCTAATAGTGTTGAAAATGCTAAGAATGACAAATCTATGAGTAGGCCAATTTAAAGAGATAATATCATTAATAGAAGTGGTTTTGAGAATCAAATGCAATTTGAGTTTGATTAGGCAGGTTCCAATGAACTATTTTCAGAATCGGATTTTGAAAATGAAAGGTCAATTAGATTTTCTTCATTCAATGCAGTAAGAGACATAAATTATCCATATTTTAAGATAGGAATGCACTTTTTTGATTCGAATGAATTCAAAGAAGTTTGCAGGATTCACAGAATAAAAAATAGATTCCAATGTTGGTCTTCCAAAAAATGAGAAAGGTAGGGTGTAGACTGTTTGCAAAAAGAACTATGATTGAAAAGTGTATGCATCAAAATTTAATACCAAAAACCTCTTGGATTCCATATTGCAAGTAATGAGTGGAAACTTTGAACACAAATGTGGAAAAGTACATGGGAATTTCCACTTAACTGCAAAAGTGGCTAGCTAATAAATATCTTGAGAAATTTAGACATGACCTAGATTGGAAATTAAATGCCATAATTGCTGACGTGAAGGATGCATATAGTTTCACAATTAGTAGAATGCAGCATGGAGAACTAGAAAACTATGCTTTAAAGATTGTGAATGGTGTGCAATACCAAATGATTTATAGGTATAGGGCTCCTAGCAACACAGTGATGTTTACATGGAAAGATGGAAAATTTAATTGTATGTACTATTGTTGAGGAGCTTTGAAGTCAACATTTTGATCTAGTTGTAGACATTTGGTTAGTCTAGATGATTGTTTTCTTAAGGGTATAAATGAAGGTCAGCTTTTGTCTGCAGTATTAACCCTAATGACTGTATATTTCCAACTGCTTGGGCAATGATGGAAATAAAAAGTAAGTACACTTGGAGCTGATTTCTTAAACTATTAAAAGAAGATATAGAAATGCTTAATAGTAGACAGTGGACTTTCATGTCAAATATACAAAAGGTAAATTTAAATTTCTTAGAAATTAAATTTTTATTTGCATAACATGCATATATTATGTATTTCTTTTATTGTAATAGGGTTTGATTGGGCAGTTGAGGAATTATTCCAAGACGATGAGCATAGACTACGTGTGAGACACATGTATACAAATTTTAGAGTAAAATTTAAAAGGAAAGAGCTTAAAGATTTATCGTGGAATGTAGCAAGAGCACCTTATTAAGAAAAGCTATATTTTTAGTTGAACAAATTGAAGAAAAAAGTCCTGAAGCTAGATAATAGCTTAGGAATCGACCATGTATAAACTGGTCCAGAGCTTGCTTATCAGAAAATGTTATATGTGATATGTCATTAAATAATTTATGTGAATGTTTTAATAGGTATATTTTTTATGACAGGATTTGTATTTTGTTTTAACTGATTTGTTCTTTGATTTAATTAATCATTAAATTTGTAATGTTTTTTTAGTTACGTTTTTTAGGTATATTTTGGATGCAAGAGACAAATGAATAATTACAATGATGGAATTGATAATGACAAAATTGATGAAGAGGATCAAATAAAAATTTGATTTGATAAGGAAGTCTAAGGAGAAATATTGCCCCAAAATATTAAAGAAGTTAGTAAGAGAACAAGAAATTGGCTAGTATATTTAAAGCTCAATTCTCATGAAGGCCTAGAGCACGTGTAATTGGTGGGGGTTCTCAGTTTGTGGTTGATCTAGAGAAAAAAAGAATTTGTGCATGTAGAAGATGACAACTTATAGATATTCCATGTAGCCATGCAATAGTTGCAATTTATAAGAACAATGAGGAGCCAATTGATTATCTTCATAATTACTACATGATTGAAGTTTATTTATCTGTTTACAAGAACTTCATTGACCCTTGCAATGGGCCTGAACTACGGCCGAAACCAATTGAACCAGCTTCAATAATTCCACCTACCCTAATCAATTTGATGAAAGTTAGGCTTCAAAAGGCAAAAAGAAAAGAACCAGAAGAGTTAGAAACTGCAATTAGAAAAAGAAAATTATCCAGAAAAGAATTGACCACCATGACATGCAAGATTTGTGGAGCAAAGGTCACAATATGAGGTTTCACAAGTCAAATACCGAAAGTCAAGCAAGCCAAAATACGTCATCCACAAGGAAAAATGACTAATTATATTTTATTATAATACAAAAAAATTTTTTTGTTGTTGTCCTTTTAGACTACTTGCTAGTATTTATTTTTGTTTTGATTTATTATATTGATAGATTGTTAATTTTTGAAACATGTTGGAAAATTTAGTTTTATTCTTGAATTTCTTTTTATTTTTTGAAAAACTAATTTGATTTTATTCATAAGAATTAACCACTTGATAAAACTCCATAACAATAAGTTGAATAACATGATTTATTTTACATTTTAAAATTAAATTTATTAATAGATTCAAACTAGATTTGCAAGGACGTAAAATCTTGAAACTCTTATGAAGGGTAGTGAAATAAATACGACAGACTTGTAGAAAGAAAAGGTAGGATAGAAAAAAGTTCAAATAAAAAGAAAAAAAAATATAAGGTGGATAAAAACAAATGCCACGTCATCTTCAAGTAAAATTATTACCTACAACCGGTTAAGAGGGTTTTTGGATTACATTTACAATAAATTTGGCTACTTTAGTGTTATAAATTAAAGTTCAAGGTTCAAATTGTTACAAGTAGCAAAGTTGAAGGCGACTGATGCAATTTAGCTGGAGAGGAGACGAAGAAATGTCACCAAAGGTCCAAAGCTCTGATTTTAGGCGGAGAGAGGTTTCCATGCCCATTAAAATGCGTCACGATCTTTTGTCGCTTTTGAACTTTTCTCGTACTTTTCAGGCTTTGCACGTATGAAAAGGAAAATATGGAATAAATTAATGAAATAAATAATAAATAAACAATTATAAAATAATATATTAATAATATTAAATAATAAACTTTAACTTAGTAAATAAATAATTAAAATATATAAGAAAAAATAAATAGATTTATTAATATAAATAATAAATTTATATTTATAAAATATTATATATGTAGTTATTAAAATAATATATTTTTAATTATTAAATAATTAGCTTTAGAATGCATCGTACTGTATACTCAACTGTATGATATGACAACCCTAAATTTTTCTTCGAGTAAACAATTTTCCTGGGGTCCACTTAGCTAATACTCATGGGCCCCACATGACAATGCCCAATATGGATACGAGTCATATAAGTACTTAAATTAAATGTCTATTGGCATGTGCGGCGGTATTAAAAAAAGTACTGATTTTCGTTTTCCGTTAAAACAGTGTTAAAACAGATTTAAATTTATTATTTAATAATTATAAATTTATTATTTAATAAACTATATATTTATTATTAAATAATTATAAATTTATTATTTAATAACTGTAAATTTATAATTTAATTATAAATTTATTATTTAATAATTGTACGTTTATTAAAAAATAACTATATATTTATTATTTAATAATTATAGATTTATTATTTAATAATTGTAGGTAAATAACTGTAAATTTATTATTTAATAATTGTAGATTTATTATTTAACAACTATAGATTCATTATTTAATAATTATAAATTCATTATATAACAATTGTATAACTACATATTTATTATTTAACATCTGTAAATTTATTATTAAATAATGGTACATTCATTATTAACAATTATAGATTCATTACTTAACAATTGTATATTTATTATTTAACAACTAAATTTTACTTGAATTTTATATATATAATAAAATTACATTATTAATTAAAAATATATTCAAATTGACATAAAAATAAATAGAACAAAATAAAAAATTAAATAACAGAAGAATAAAGGAAAACAAAAAAAAGAAAAGGAGGAAGAAAGACAATGGTGACGATTATGTTAAATTAAAAAAATATATATACGCATAATAGGACTGTAGAACGTGTAACTCTGAGTGCATGTAATAAATCGCCCCCGATCAGTAACATCACTGCAGGTGACAATGGCAACCAAATCCATACCCACTTTCCAATTTCTGGATCATTCAAACGGCTATATGCAATGCATAGGTATTATTTTCTGAAAGCTATGATTAAATTAATTAATTCATGCATTTATTCATGCCTATAAATTTCTAAGTTTTACGCCTGTCATCTATCAATGATATATATTACATATATTCATTAATTATTATATTCAATCAATTAGTATGTATTTATATACAAAGTAATATAAATTTATATATTATTATACTCGTGATAAACAATTAAATAAGTGTGGATTAATCTAAAAATTTATTCTGAAACAAATCTGTACCACGCATGAAATCTGTCCTCAACTTTCTCAGTCTCACCGCCTGGAATGGAATAGAGAAAAACAAAGAATATGATTTTAATGTGAGTTCTATAAACAAGAATTGATCGCATCCCAAGGCAAGATCAGTAACCTGCGGCTTTAAGTTAAGATTGGTATATTTTTAATTTATTATAATGTAATTCCCATCAGGATATCAATTTTCTGTTTTGGCTAATTTTCTTGCCTTTTCTTGTTTGAAACAGCTCGTAGTTTCTTTTTCAGCTATCTTCCTCTTCAAAATGGATACCTCCACTGTTCAAAGTCTATACCCTTTAGGCCACTCTAAGATTTTGCATCTGGTTCGCTCTACCTGCTACTTCCTTTTTATATATATTAACAGTTTTATACATATAGGTTCTGTGAAATCTAGGTGAGGCATGCGCAAGCAAATCACAACGTAGCAGGAGAGAAGGATCATAATGCTTTATTATCTCATGAATTTTTGGATGCACAGCTCTCCCCTTTGGGCTTGCAGCAGGTAAAATTTCATTCGTTAACAAGAACCCTTATATATTTTAAATCTTTGTGTTCATAATTATTTAACAATGGACATTTTATTTATATTTTAACAGGTTACTGATCTCCGGAACCATGTTCAAGCATCTGGACTGTCGAAGAGGATTGAATTAGTCATCACTTCTCCTTTATCTAGGTACCAAGAACCAAGAAAATTATTATTTTTTGATATTTTAAAGTTGAAAACTCCATGATCTTTTAAAAGCTTCATAATATTGCTGCAGGGCTATGCAGACAGCGGTTGAAGTATTCGGACATGAAACATCAGATCTCAAGCGCCCACCAATTCTAGCAGTTGAACTTTGTCGAGAACGTTTTGTATGTATAAGCAACACTATTGACACTTACTGACAAAGAAGTGACTGTCACTTGCATTTCTTTCATGGTTGTGAATCTGGGTTTTATTTTTCCTTACTGTGTATGTTGTTTATGGTGCAGGGAGTCCACCCATGTGATAAGAGGAGAAGTATTAGCGAGATTAGAACTCTTTTCCCGCAAGTTGACTTTTCTTTGGCAAGTGTTCAATCATTAATTCTGCTTAGTATATAAATGTTTTCTTCTCACAATTGTTTCTAATTTCATCTACAGATAGAAAGTGATGATGACAATTTGTGGAAAGACAATGTGAGGGAAACCGATGAAGAAATTGCTGCTAGGGGCTTGAAGTTTATGAATTGGTGATTGTTTTTTACTTCTTTATTATACATCAATTTAGCCAAAATTTTGAAGTTGATTTACATTTATTAATAAAATGATGAAGGATTAACTTGCATTTCAAACTTCACTGTGGTATTCAATTTGTCCTTAAAATTCTTTTTGATCCAATTTTGTAGCCAATTTCCCAGTTTTGGATAGAGAAACATCCCTTCTTTTCTTAACTTTTTCTCCCTCAAAATTCTTAACTACCATGAATTTTTCAATTTCACATTTAATTGTGCATAGATTCTGCTAAATACTGAAAATTAAATTTTACACTGAACTGTTGAACAATTTTTTTATTCAGGCTGAAGACAAGGCCAGAGGTGGAAATTGCAATTGTTACCCATAATAGGTTCTTGCAGCATACACTAAATGCCTCAACTAATGATTGTCACCCATCGGTCAAGACTGAAATATTTAAAGAGTAAGTATATATACATATAAATATGTTAAATTTTCAATTATATAATTCAAAGATTATGGTTCAGCACATAATACACATCTTTAGAGAGAGATAAAAGTAGTAGCTAAGCCATATTATAATCTTCTTATTTATTTAAAATATATGTAATAATATATAAATTTATATTATTTTTTAACATTTCTCCTCATAAACGATATTAAAAGGTTATTTTTACACAATATACTTATGTTTCTGACTCTTTACTCTTCCTTTATTTAGATTTTTAGCTTTTTATCCCATTAACTTAGGAAATTTAGCTCCGCTATTAGATAAAATCCTTAAATATAACTAAATTCCAAATATAATTAGTTTCATATCATAAATCGAATGAATATAATTGTAGTTCACACACACACACAAAAAAAATCAATTATATAGCAAGGTGTTCAGTTATTTTTTCATTTGATATATTTAGCATATACATGCATTAGCTAGAAAAGATAATTGTTTATTTGAAAATTTGTTATTTCTACTGCTAATCGAAAAGGTTACCGAATTCCATGTTTAGATTCAAGAACTGTGAGCTCCGTTCAATGGTAATGGTTGAGAGCAGGTACGTACAGTTGAAATGAATTAAGAAAAATGCATACTCCAATGTCTCATAATGCTCATTTGCTGTATTGTTCTGAAACGAACAGAGTGATGAATTAGCATACAACTGATGATCCTGAAGAAAGTGATAGAGGTATGATTTTCCTCATCAACAGTCATCGAGGGGGAAAAAATCACAAATTAATTCGTGGATTTCTATGTACCATGTTGTAAAAATTCATAAGATTAAAGGATATTATTGAGTATCTGTAGACACCAACTCGGTTATTATATTGAACAGTTACCTGTCATTGTTCTCATCAATTGATGTTTTTTTTTTTTTTTATAAACCTTGTTTCTTTTATTTACAATGAAGGGAAAACCACCTTAATATGATTAAGGTGATGAAAAAATTCATCTCTAGAACTAAGCAAACAACATGAGCATGACAACCCCATCTTTCTCCCCAAAGAACAAATAAAACAGAGCCAAAACAGAGCAGCGCAGCAACCGCAGAGAACCTAGCAAACTAAAAAGAAGAAAAAGAAAAGCAAAGCCTGAAACGAGAACAAAGCACCATAGCCGAACTAGAGAAGAAGCCAACAACAAACAACAAAATCACAACATAGAGAAAATCAACCAAAAGAACCAAACCTCAAATGCCCTGTAGGCCAACCACTGTAGGAAACGAAAACAGCTAAGGTGAAAAGTAGCAAGGAAAGAACAATCTCACATATGATGAAAGGTATTTGACCCTCCATAGCCGAACAAGAGAAGAAACCAACAACAAACAACAAAATCACAACATAGAGAAAATCAACCAAAAGAACCAAACCTCAAATGCCCTGTAGGCCAACAACTGTAGGAAACGAAAACAGCTAAGGTGAAAAGTTGCAAGGAAAGAACAATCTCACATATGATGAAAGGTATTTGACCCTTTTTCATAGCTCTAAGATTGAATTCCAATAGGAGATTGCAGAAGAGAAGAACAACTATAAGGAAAGAAGGAAATATATGCTTTAAACCATATCCACACACACTAATAGACAAGGTGGATAGTATCTTGAAACTCTTCCATCTCATCATCGAAGTACCTTTTGTTTCTTCTTAACCACAGTGACCAACTAATTGCATAAAAAAGTGTACACTAGAAACGCTTTTGGAGCTTCCCCCGAATACTACCATTCCAATAGCAAAAGAACTCCATCATAGTTGCTGGCATTACCATAGAAATACCCTACCATCTGAGAAAATAACACCATACCTTCCATGCAAAAAGGCAATGCAGCAACACATGAGTGACGGTTTCACTGTAAGTACCACAGCACAAACATCGGTTACAAGCCAGGGTGCACATGCCTCTATCAAAAAGAAAATCACGGGTGAAAAGCTTGTTATGGAGACAGAACCAACTAAACAACTCAATTTTTTCCGGAACAAGATTCAACCAAATGTAAGGTACAACTATACTATCCTTGTGTTTACTACACATAAAGGATTGATAGCAGGAGTTAACAGTGTAAAGGCCAATTTTGCTAAGAGACCACGACATATAATCTTCAGTTACATCTTAAATCGAGACATGGGAGATAGAGTCTAAGAGAGTAGAAGCACATTGAGACTTAATAGCAGACAAAGACTGCTTCCAACAAAAACCCCAGTTCTAAGCACCTCCTCTAAAGACACCCATTTCATAAATAAAGGTCAAAGGTGCAGCAATAATAACATAAAGGTCAGGATATTGTTGAGCTAAAGATTTATCACCGTACCATAAGTCTAGCTAGAACAGAATGCTATGCCCATTACCTACTTTGAACTTGATGCCTGTGTGCAGAAAATTAGAGAAAGCATATAATCTTGTGAAATTGCAAACAATACATTGCCAAACAGATGAGAGATGATTTAAAAGAAACAAAATCCGCATGATGAGCACCATATTTATGCAAAATCACATTCACCCATAAGTTACCCACTTCTTTATTTAACTTCCAAAGCCATTTGAACAAGAGAGCCTTATTATGGAATGATAAATCACAAATACCAAGGCCACCACATGATTTCGGCCCAACCAATAATTCCCAATTGGCATGATGAATTTTTTTTACAGAGTCTCTTCCACTCCAGAAAAAAGCTCTAATGTGTATGTTTATGGCTTTAGCCACATATGCCAGCATGTTAAAGATAGATAGATAATAGATCGGTAAAGAAATAATACAAGACTTAATTAAAGCCAATCATCCGGCTTGCGGAATAACTTTACCTTTCCAAAAAGCTAACTTTTTCTGAATTTTGGTAACAAGGAGAGACCAAGTAGATAAACGAGATGGAGAAGCTCCCAAAGGTAGACCAAGATAATAAAAAGGTAAATATGTGGTTTTACAATAAATGGTAGCAACAATCTCATCAATAATGTGTTTGTCAGTATTAATACCAACGATGGAACTTTTATAGAAGTTGATATGTAAGCCCGACACTAGGGCAAAGCAATGCAACATACGCGCCAAATTGTTGAACTCAACCGTAGATGATTTTGTAAAGATGAGCATGTCGTCTGCAAACTGCATGTGAGAGATGATAGGCTCACTTCTTGGAAACTGATAACCCGATAACATATTCAACTGAACCATTGAATAAGAATGGAGGATTTGGAATTGGCGAAACATTCCAATAATGAAAAGGAATGGAAACTGATAACCCGATAACATATTCAACCGAAGTAGATAGAGGCTCGACTGCAATAATGAAAAGGAATGGAGACAGGAGGCAGCCTTGTTTAACTCCATTGAAAATCCGAAACTCTGCTGAAGGAGTCCCATTAATAAGAATGGAGGATTTGGAATTGGCGAAACATTCCAAGATCAAAAGACACCATCTAGAGCCAAACCCCATGGAAGACACAACCCAAAGGAGATAATCCCATTTTATCGAGTCAAATGCTTTCTCAAAATCTATTTTGAAAAGAGAGCAGGAGGAGTGCGACTTTTTACAAGGGTCAATAACCTCATTCACAACTAGAAAACCATCCAAAATCTGTTGCCCTGCCACAAAAGCTGCTTGGTTGGGGCTGATAACTGAATCAATAACAATTTTAAGGCGAGTAGTAAGCAACTTTGAAACAATTTTATAGAGGCCATGAATCAAATAAATAGGCCTATACTCTTCAACCCGACATGCTCCAGCTTTCTTAGGAATCAAAGTAATAAAAGAGCGCTTGATATCATCAAACAGCTTACCCGAACTGTAGAAATTTCTAACCATGCAAAAGATATCATCTTTGATAAAGCTCCAAACTCTTTTATACAAGAAAAAGTTCACACCATCGGGCCAGGAGACTTTGAGGACCCATAAGACCAGACTGCTTTCTGAACTTCTTCAATAGAGAAAGGCTGCTCCAAGAGATCGACTTGAGCACTACTAAGCTTATTAAGCTAAAGATCTTCAATACTACCAGAGACAACAGGGTCTTTGTTAAATCTTTTTGAGAAGTGGTCGAAAAAGGCTGCAATAATGGAACTGTAATCTTCAAAGACTTGATTATTAGCAGTGATTTTCAAGATAGAATTCCGCCGAAGTCTAGAGGATGCCTGGATGTGGAAGAACCGTTTATTTCTCTCACCAAGTTTGCACCAAGTGACTCTTGACTTCTACCTCCATAGAGATTCTTGTTGTTTCAAAAGAAAATTATGATCAAGTTCAAGACAGGATAAACGATCCTCCTCCTGCCTAGTAAGATTGTGCAAATCAGACAAACAGTCTAGTTTGTGAATATCCTTTTCAATTGCACAAATGGAAATATTTAAGTTCCCAAAACAGTGTTTATTCCAATCTGAGAGATAAGTTTTCAGCTTCCTGAATTTAGAGCTCAATGGCAGAAAACGAGGCAAGGACATCCAGAACTGTCGAACCATATTAGAAAAGCCCGGCGTAGACCACCAACAGTTAATGGTGCGAAAAGGTCGTGGACCCGAATAGAATGAAACAGTGCCAAACCACAAGAAGCTGTGATCAGAAGGTCCTCTAGCATAAGCTTTGAGGCAAGATTTCGGTAAGACTGTGAGCCAAGAAGGTGAAATTAAAGCTCGGTCAATTCTACTCCTGGATATGCTGTTCCTCCAAGTGTAAATAGCTCCTTGCAAGTCAACATCAATAAGCGAGGAAGTGGAGATGAACTGATTAAAAAGCTGCATAACTGAGTAAGATAAAGACATAGGTCTTCGTTCATCAATTGAGCACACTTGATTAAAGTCACCAATGATTAACAAAGGAAGATCAACTAATTGATTGATGAAGGTGAGAAGATCGGTCCACAACTCCTGTTGAGGATTGAAAGCTGAAGAACAAGCGGCGTATACGGCAACAATACAATAAGAGAACTGCTCAGATAAGAAAGATCCATGAACTGCTACCCAGTGTTTATGAACCTCAGAGCTGGTACACGAAAAAGCTGCTTTATCCCAAGTGACAAGAATGCCACCAGACCTTGTATCCGAAGCTTCTGAGAAGACCCAATCAACATCTAACATCCCCCAGATACTGCGAATTTGAGAGAACAAAATAAAAGAACATTTAGTTTCAATTAAAATCACCAGATCTGCTTTCAGCTGAGACAAAAATCTTCGTGACGAATTTTTCGGGAGCCACCAATCCCCCTAGATTTCCAACTAATAACGCTAACCATGGAGATAGCAAAAGAGAAAGAGCCAAATATGGCTTAATGAGAGGACTCCTTCCAACGAAGGAAATCTTTGGCCACCATATCTGTAATAGCATTTGCAACAACTTCATCAGTAGCATTAAAATTGAATCCAAAAGTTTTACCGACTGCCAAAGTTTGAGACGGCTCCGAGCTATACTGAGAAGGAATATCGACTCCATGCTTTCGATTATTGCGTCGAATTTCGCTGTCAGAAGGTTCCTATATAGAGGAGGAAGCTTGAGATTTGTTTGGCAGGCGTGGCTGCCATTTAGAGTTGGTCTTGGCAGTTACTCTCACCGAAGCTAGGAGCTGGTCGAAAGAAAGCGATTTATGCCTTCGTCTGGAATTTTCTTTAAAGGAACGACCTGCCGAAACCTCAGGAGAAGAAGAAGCTGCTGAAATAGGTCGTGGGCTCTTGGAAAGGACTGGGTCCCTATGGGAAGAAGATGATTCTTTTTGTGGGCTCGGGGCTGTCATTGTTGGCCTATCATATTTATCTCCATTAACTGAGTCTGTTGGAGAGTTCAAGGTTGTCGGACCTGTGGACTTGTCGAGGCCCAAATCTTGATCAAGACAAATAAATCCAGAATCATGAGATGGCCCATCATGGGAACACTCAGAAATGTCTGAACTCCCTAGGACCTGCAAAGATGTTTTAGTCCACAGTGTCAGAAATTAAGTTGGAGCTACCATCCTTCAAATTAGGAAATGGGAAAATGGAGCTACCATTTTCATCTTTCTCATCAATTTATGTTAGTTTATGAAAATGGATCTTGTCATGAATTCTTACCTTTTACATGATTAATCTAATTGCGTAAATGGGAAGCTGTAGAGTGTCATAATAGCAGAGCAGCTGTTGAATTTGATATCAACTATCAAAAATATAGAAATGTTTTCCCTCTTTTGAATTGCACTCTCTTACTTTTAATGTTTTGAGATCCACATGAGAAAGATTAAGTAATATGTCATTCAAAAAATGGGGAAAAAAAAATAATAATGTAATAAGGCGAGTGACTAATTGAATTGATTGGATCATGAAGGAGCAAGGTTTGAAGAAGATAGATAGCATTTCTTTAAAAAATTTAGTTTTAAGGTGCAAGTTTCTAGAGTTAAAAGCATATATAAATACACTGGGTAAGTTTCTAGAGTTAAAAGCTAAATACATTGGATAAGTTTCTGAGTTAAAAGCATATAAATACATTGGATCTTTTGTAAGAAAAAGAGATTTGGATGACTCTTCCGTTTCAAATTATCAAGCCCCAATAGATTGGATTAAAACTTGAAACTTGTAATGCACTGTATCGGATTTAATTCTGTTGGTAAGAATAATTGTTCTGCTAAGAAAAAAGAGTAAACTTACAGTTTGAAGATTGTCTGAAATTGCATTCCTTTCTTTTCAAAAGAAACAACCCACACAAATTTTCTGGTTGGTCAATTTATGTTCCTAATATGATTGCAGGTTTGCATGGATTATGTAACATGTTTAATCATCTTGAATTTCCTCAAACTTGTCACTCGCAAACACCTTGTGAATTGTTAACTGATATTCAATTTGAGCATAAATGTATTTTTTGTGCAGAACAGTTCAGATTTTTATTTGCCGCCATATGTAATAAAAATTTACATATAGATATAGAGGGAAAAAAAAAGGATGGATTTTAGGGTTTATTTTTTATCAGCAAACATTTCACACTGGAAAGGATGCACGAGTCTTAGGTTGTAGGTTCATTAATGGGTTCTATCAGAAAATAAAAAAAAGAAGAATGAGTAAACTCTGACTTAAAAGCTTGACCTTTTGGGTCGAAAACTCATCCCGTATGCACAAACTCAATTATAGACATTATATTCAACGGCCATAACCAGAGGCAGCACTTATATCACCACATTTGCAATCTCCAAAATTGCCAGCACCATAGAGCTGCCATTACTATCAGTACTGCAGGCGACTACTGCCCCTACAAAACTATTGCTAGCTTGCTATGGAGGTACCCATTTGATCAAACATCACCCCCATGCCACAACACTACCTCAATAGCCACTCTTGCCTTCCACTTCATTGCCAGCCTGTTATTACTATGTCATCACCACAGCCGACAATTCTGCTTAGACTACATCCCTCGACGAACATTCTAATAATAGAGATTTTGACGAGCTACTTATCAACATACATTTTCAAAACAAGTAAAGTTCGTCCTTGGACATGGCCACAAAATAAATGATAAAATGACTTTATTCCCTTTCACTTTGGAACTCCAGGTGAATCTAAGACGGATGAAAGCATACACAAAGGAATATGAACGGACAAGCTATAGGAAGCTTCCATGGTTTGAAATTCAAATGACAGGGCAGAGAAAGATGAAGAGACTATCATAAAGAAGAATCTATATATTCCTCAACAGTCTCCATTAAAATGACCAAAAGATTTTATTAAATTTACAAAGAATACTTGCAGCTTAATTAGAAATTTGATGTGCCAATCAGAATTCAATCACTTACTGTTCCTTTCCTAACTTCACTGCTGTTCAAAGCTCGCTATAATTGCGCCATACAGCACGAAATTCTTCGCGAAATGTGTTCAAGCGTGCCTTCAGGTTAGGTGTTCTGATACTTGAATGGAGAACGACAACTGCAGGCAAAAGTAAGTTTAACTTATTAAATCTGAAATGTTTTGTGGAATTATATAAATTTGTCTACAGAAAATGCAAAATTTACCAAAAAGTCCAATGCCAAGGGCCCACAAAATGTACATTAGACTGCCAGAGGTGAACCACAGAATAAAACTGGCTGCAGAAGGAAATTCAAGAAAGAAGAAATTTGATCAGGCATCATTACCTAAAATCCACTGTAACCAAGTAACATTCAGAAAAGAGCTTCATAAAATTTAATTACCAGCTGAGAATAAGAAGATAAAAACCCCTCGCGGTTTACCACATATATATACTGATTTTTTGGCTGATGGACGACCACGAATAACTGGCCTGAATATTAGAACTGTGTTAAGTATAACTTCATCTGTTATAAAACAAAACAGGAACACCCAGAAAGAACAAACTCACATGTGAGGAGGTCTCATCTTTGCTGCCAAATGAGGAGATAACTTCCTTACAGTTCTTGTTACCTTCTCACTGAAAGTAGCTGCAAAACTGCAAAACAAGGTATTAGAACAACACAGGTAATATAGAAATCAAATGTTCTAATTTAAACTTTCCATAAAATTGAAGCTAGAAAAGAGGCCAATGTTTCAAAACTAAACAAAAAGCCACAGTTATTTCTAGTGGAGCTGTAATTTTTTCACCAACAACTACAAGATTATGAAAAAGGCCCAAGCTTGACATCCCATAAAATACACATTAACTCCATTCCGAAAATTAGCTCTCTTCAATTTAATAACTAGAATTTGCACACTGAATTTCTTAAACTCAAGTCCAACAAGCAACTACAATAATAAAATAAAATAAAATAAAATCATTTAGGCCCTATTTGACATTGAGTTTGTAAAAAATGCTTTCCCAAAAAAAATCTGTTCTTTTAATTTTTTTTTTGAGTTTTGAAAATTGTTTTTGGTAGAAATAGATTTTTTCCAAAAACAGATTTGAAAAAAACAATTTATAAAAAATTAAAAAAATCAATCAATTAGATAAAAAAAATTCAAAACCTTTTAGTTCACATCGCAAACGCCCCCTCATAAGATATAGCATAAAGTTATGCCCACTCGGCCTTACTCAGAAGGAATTTCCCCGAAAGTCCGAAACCATACATGGCAATGCTAGACCAGTAGCTCCAGGAGCCTCTAAAACTACCAAATTCATCAACAGTCATTACAAACGCACATCCCATTTCCCAGCCCTCAGCGTTACATAAACCAAATATAAAGGGATGAAATTTTTAGCTATCAGCTACCCATTTTCAAACCAGAATAAGTATAATGACACAAATGAAACATTATCCCTGCTATCAATCATCAATAAAAGAAGATTCAAACAGTAAAAGCAGCTTACCTATCATTAAGAAAAGAAATGCTTAGAGCTGTCAAAGCAGATGCAAAACTAGCCATCGGCCTTGTAAGACATGCAACCCCTGCAACCAGAATAAAATTCAAAGAAAAAGAAGCTCTTAATCACAAAATAAACTTTTACCCAATATTTTAAAAAAATTCAGTTGTAGCGATGATTCCGTTTGCCTACCAAGAGCAAGCACAATCAAAATGAAGTAATTGGTCCTATAGCTGCACAAAAATTAATAGGAAAAAAATTAAAATATCAAATCCGGCAAATTTAACGGAAGGCGTAAAATTAATCAGAAAAAAGGCCGAACACTGGAAAGGGAAGAAAGACTACTAGTAGAGATTGCACTTGAAGCGGCTGTTCCACTTGGGATAGGATCGAGGAATGGTAAATTTGGAGAAAAATTCATTAACAGGACGAGGCGGCGTCGACCAGTCAACTTCCCTTAAAGCACCGATCAGATCTTCAGCTGTTACAGTTCCCCAATCCATACCTTACTTTCTCTCCTTCTTGCGCTAAACAATAGTACAGATTATCAGATCGCGTGATTTGATGATAATAAGAAATGAAAAGA
The DNA here is from genome assembly GCA_949630135.1 of Balakata baccata. Taxonomy (NCBI): domain Eukaryota; kingdom Viridiplantae; phylum Streptophyta; class Magnoliopsida; order Malpighiales; family Euphorbiaceae; genus Balakata; species Balakata baccata. The sequence goes on along the minus strand of CATIWF010022180.1, from coordinate 5,977 downwards.
AAATTTAACAGGTTTCTTTTTTCAGCTTTAATAGGGAGCAAAAATGGAGAAAATTATTCTTCTGGTATCAGAAAACGGCCATAAAGAAGCTTCTGGACTTTCTCTTGTGTTAAGAAATCATCCGTGCCGCGCAAACTTATTAGACAGTTATTTATTGGGAAAAAATTAGAGGAAAAAAAAACACTTTTGTGATGTCTGAGCCCGGGTTCGAACCGGGGACCTCTAGTGTGTGAGACTAGCGTGATAACCAACTACACCACCCAGACAGTTGCTGTTGAACAGATGAGATTTTAACATATGAGTTTTTTTCAACGTTAAGAGAAGGTGTGTTGCGAATCTAACAGGCAAGATTTTGGGACCCACTTTAAATGGCGCGTGCATTTAGCTGCATTAACTTCGGTCGTTGCGCCTAGAGCTCTGCTTTGACCTTGAGCTCTTCGTCTTCAACCTCAAACCAAAAAGCAGAGACCTTTCTTCTAGATTTCATAGGAGAATTTCAAGATCATACTGTACAAAAATGTCCATCAATATTACTCACTCGACTCTGTTACTCAGTTTCTCTCTTTTCATTTTACTTTCTACTCACTGTCAATCCTTTACTGATTCTTCCTCACTATACCTCTCACCCTCCATTTTTCCTCTCAATTATCAAAAAATGCTCACTTCTTTCAGAATCTACATTTGCACAACCCCCAAGACCTTTTCTTTCTCCTCGCCAGTTGAATCTCTGTTCGTCTCTTCGCTTCAAAATAGTCCCTTTGTAACTCGAAACCCAGAAGAAGCTCACCTCTTCTTCGTGCCCTTCCCTTCTGATCTCTCAACGCGCTCGATTGCAAGGCTAATTAGAGAAATACGGTTGGAGTTTCCCTACTGGAATCGTACTCTCGGTGCCGATCATTTCTATGTTTCATGTGCTGGTCTTGGGTACGAATCGGACCGAAATCTCGTCGAGTTGAAGAAGAACTCGATTCAGATCTCCTGCTTCCCTGCACCAGACGGCAAGTTTGTTCCGCACAAAGATATAACGCTGCCTCCATTAGCTACTACATACCCGGTGCACGTGCCAGCAAACAGGACGGCGAGGTATCGAGGTTTTGTGAAACAGAATGGGGTTAAAGACTCAGCTCTAATCAACGACTTGATAAATGCTTCGGATTTTTTTATGGAAACCGAACCGTCCGATGAGAAGACTTTAGGGGATAGGCTTGCTAGTAGCGGGTTCTGTTTATTTGAATATGGAGCCGACATTTCGGCGATAGGACTGGCGTTACGTTTTGGGTGCATACCCGTGGTGATAACTGACCGTCCGATACAGGACTTGCCGTTGATGGACGTGATACGGTGGCAGGAGATTGCGGTGGTCGTGGGATCCAGGGGTGGGCTTGAGGGAGTGAAGCAGGTGCTGGATCGCACGTGCAAAGTTGACGCGTGCGAGAGAATGAGAAAATCGGGTATGTTGGCGAGTCAGCATTTTGTATGGAACGAAAGCCCGGAGCCGTACGATGCGTATCATGTGATTATGTATGAGCTTTGGCTTCGGCGGCATACGATCAGATACGCACGGAGAGAATTGTATTAAGGCAAAATGATTGTCTTTTCATCGTTGGCAATTAACAACAATTATTGTTTAATTGCTCGTAATGAAGGGATATGTTTCACTTTTCTTAATTACGTGTTTAAGTTGCCTTGGAGTTAAGCAAAGGAAAAGAACATTATGATGGCTTTAGCCTTGTAAAATAAAAAGAGTATTAATAACTTTTAATAATAATAATAATAATAATAATATATTAATTTTTTTTTTATGTTGTTATAGAACTTTTCAAATAAATTACTTTTTATCTACAATATTTTTTATTTAAATGTTCAAATAATCAATAAAGCTACATCAATATAACTAAATTTGTAGTAATGCTCATATTTTTAATTTTTTTTAAATAAAAAAAACAAGAGAGTCATACCAAGGTAATTCTGAAATAAAGATACTTTGAGTTAAAATTTTTATTCAAATTAAATAAAATTCGTTTTATTTGAGATGAATTTTACATTTTATATGCATCACATTAAATAATTATTTTTAAAAAATACATTCCATTGAATTTTTTTATGAAGAATTTCAAATCGAAATGTTGGAAAAACGTTAGACACTTGACAAACAATGTTTAAGGGGGAAAAAATGAAACATACCTTAGATGCTGATTACTAAGTTAGCCGCCATCACTAGATTGAAAGATATGCATATTGTAAACGGGGACATCTTGTAATGAAGGGAGTTGTAATGGGGAAGAATCTTATAATGAAAGGGTAAAATAATTTTTTTAAAATTAATTTTATTTTTGTAATTTTAAAGAAGTGATAATAGAACATATTCATATTTTTTCCTATTAAGTCCCAACATGCCCCTAATGCTCTTTAGGGGGAGTTGCTCAGATCGGATGTTTGATGGGTCCGTTCGCCTTGTGGGTTGCTCTCCTGTCCACATGAATGTTATATAATGACTTGACTATCTTTGTAATACTTAATCGAATATAATGAAATACTAACCCGATTTCTATTTATTTATATATCTTTATTTATGTGGTTGTGCCTCTTGATGTAATGTCATATTTATGTGTTATCTTGCTTACGTTATCATACTGTGCTTGCAAATATTATCGATTATTTGGTCGTCGGTCCGAATCTAACCCATGTCCAATCTTATATGCAGAATTAGCGGAATAACTTTTAGCTGACTTGCTTGAACGTGACCCAAGTGAGCGCCACACGATCCCAAGTGTTTGGGCCCGTAACACTTATCAGGTAACCTGTGGTGTCGTTAATATGGAAAGTTAAATGGTTCCATTTTCCATTCGTCAATTTAGAAGCTACGGCATTTGTTCTTTTAATCTACAAGTTGCAAAAGGTAAGAAGTTTAGAAATACTGTTTTATGTGATTTGCCCTGCTTTAAGTTTCTAAGCTTTTGTCAATCACTATTACAATATAATAATAATGCCTTTGTATAGCTTATGTCCGTCCATTTTTGGGACTGTCATTTCAGTGTTTTGCGGCATTATATTATTGCATTTAGCCCCACTTCGGTCCTGCAGTTAAACCGGCCTGTTGCAGTACTTATTTGGAAAGATATTTCTTTGGACTTTTTCATTCCTAATCTATATACCTGCACTTTCACAGAATCAACTCTACGTAATTGTGGTTTTCCCACTGGACTTTTCACTTCTCCTCGCCTCATTGATGTTCGACAACGGTTTCACTTGGATAGGTGAGTTATGCAAATATATGAATAATTGTTATATTTTCAACTACGGCGGTGTTTGGGATTGCTGTTGAAAGTCCTAAAAATAATAGATTTAAAATTTTTTTAATTTAATTGACTGATTCTTTTTATTTTTTTATAAATTGTTTTTGAAAAAAACATTTATTTACTCTCTTTTACCAAAAATAATTTTCAAAATTCAAAAAAAGTTAAAAATACAAAACATGGCCAATATGTAAGTGTAGCATATGATATGGAGATGCATTTTTCCTTTTTCTAGTCCCTTGTTGCTAACCTATTATAGTCTCAAGACTAAATTAGTATGATTTCTTCATATTATTTCATTTCAACCTCAGATTCATTTCTCGAGTAATAGAGCTTTGCATTTGAAAGAATTGAACACTATTTGCGCCATATTTGGATATTCTGATTCCTTTATGGCTGTTGCAGTGAGGACATATGCGAAGAAATTTTTTTGGCATATTTCTGGTGGTGTTATGATAGACTAAAGGTAATTTTATTCTAAGTTTTTATGTTTTCTTACTTTGATGAAGCTGATATTAAATTAGATGTTGTAGTCAAGATAAATGGATGTATTGAACTATTGATATAGAATGTACCCAAATTAAGGAATTATGTGATAGGTTGATGTTTGAAATTCTCTGTTTTGTTTAAATTTTCTTGATTGTGCATGTCTGTACTGTAGATCATAAATTTCCTAGTGTTTGTCTGTGCATATTGTCACGGGGCCATTACCCTCTCCCCCAAAAGCGCGCTTGCAAGGGCGTGTAGCGCACTCTCTTATAAGCCAAGGACATCCCCCAGATCCAACCGATGTGGGATCCGTAACAGCTCCCACAGCCAATCCGTGACGCCCTCATCACGGGTGGCCCACGCAACCATTACTCTCTCCCGATTGGGTGTGCAGCGTACACGTGTCCGGTGGGCCCGAGACAGGCTCTGATACCACTTGTTACGGGGCCATTACCCTCTCCTCCAAAAGCGCGCTTGCAGGGGCGTGCAGCGCACCCGCTTATAAGCCCAGGACATCCTCCAGATCCAACCGATGTGAGATCCGTGACAATATGCAGGAGAAAACTACTGAAGATATTCCAATGCCTACTGATTTTCGCTTTCTTGCCTTACTTTCCTTCAAGATATTTGCATCAGAGCAGGTTTGAATTGCTTGATTTAAATTCAATAACATCCTTTATCTCTATGCGTGAATTTCATGTAATTGAATTTTGTTTCTCTTATCAGATAGCATTCACAAATACCAAAATTATCCGTGCAGGTAGATGTTGCTATTTTGGAGGTCGGGTTGGGTGGAAAGTTCGACGCAACAAATGTGGTATACATAATTTTTCAGTCAAGAAAGAAGTTAGCGGATTAAACATTAAGCTGGGATTACTTTTTGGCAGAATGCATCTAACATGAATTGACAATGCATCCTCTTTCAGGTTCAAACACCTATTATCTGTGGTATATCTTCTCTTGGGTATGACCACATGGAGATTCTTGGCTAGTGTTCAATTTCTGTAAGGTAATCGCTATTCATTCATAATAGTTTAACATGTAGTTACTTCTCATTTAATTATCTGTGGTATATCTTCTCTTGGGTATGACCACATGGAGATTCTTGGCTAGCATTCAATTTTCTGTGAGTTAGGTAATTGTTGTCCATAATAGTTTAACACGTAGTTACTTCTCATTCATTTCTTTATAAGAGCTCAGAGGGTATTTGGCGGACTTCATTTTGTGAATGGAATATATCCTGAATCTTAAGTTTTATATGTACTTCACTAGGATTTATTTATTTATTTTGGTGGGATGCTCCACTAGGATTTCATTTACTAACTGTCTTTAGCATCTTAACATTGCAGTTTATTCATATATTATTCTGTGAGAGCATGGTAATTAATTGGGATATTTCTTAGTTTATGGTGTTACAGGAAAATAATTACAAATTTGTAGTAATTTTTGGATAATTTCTAAATTTGTGGAGTTTGAATAGTAATTTCGGAATTGTGGTAGTGACCAACGTGTGCGTCAGTCTACCACCACGTGCGCCACTTGAAGTACCAGGTCTCTCTCACCCTGCATTTCCCATGCATATGTCTCAACTTTTACTTTATTTCATTTATTTATTAAATTTTGTTAATTTATTAAATTTATTTTTTAATTTTTGTTAATCATTTTGCATATGTCCCAACTTTTACTTTATTTCATTTATTTATTAAAATTTGTTAATTTATTTATTAATTTATGTTAATTATTTTTTAGAAAAATGAAGATATAATTTATAAATTAAAGTTTGATAAATTATATTTAGTAATAGTTAATGAAATTAAGTAAATAAATTAAATGAATAAATTATAAATTAAAATATTTAGAATTTAATGATATATTATCTAAAATTTAGGAAATAATAATTTCAAAAAATTTTGAGGGATAAAAAATGTAGAGAAAATTTATAAAATTTATAAAAGTTGTCCTACAGCAAGTTTTGTTCGGACATCATTTGCTCTAAAAGTTAATTATTATTATTATTATTATTGCATGACCATTAATTGTTAATTAAATTTATTAATTAAATTTTGGTTAATTATTTTTTAGAAAAATAAAAACAATTTATAAAAAATGTAGAAAAAATTTATAAAATTAATAAAAGGTGTCTTATATCAAATTTTGGTCAAACATCATTTGTTATAAAAGTTAATCTACAT
>CATIWF010022178.1:0-13308 GCA_949630135.1 Balakata baccata | reverse complement strand
TATAAAGGTATAAATTCTGAATTTTCTTTGGTTAAATTAGTTTTAATTGGCACATGAAAATCCTTTGATTCGGGTTTTGAAAATTTTTATTTTCCGCTGCGTTATATGTATGTGATACATGATCAAAACCCTTTAAAAATGACAAATATATTAAAGGGGGTACAATGCATATGTAAAAGCTTGAGTTGTGAGCTTACTTGTGACCCATTTTGGGGGATGATTTAAGTTGTATGAACTTGAGTCTAAATGTGTCAAATGCCCATGGATACTTTCTTTATATGCTTAGAAAGTGTTTAGAAGTGGAATTTTGGCAAAATTTGATCATAGGAAAAAGTTGTGCCCTTTCACAACCAGCTTCACAACTATACTGAAAACTGTCATTACCATGAAAGGTTATTGTTCATGATCATGAAAGATTTGTTAATGGCCGTAAAAGGATTTGTTCATGGCCATAAAGGTCGTGTTTTAGGCCTATTTTTGGGTAGAATGGTTCACGGCCAGACCCAAATTTGTCATGGTCGTGACCATAGCCTTGAAAAGTCTGTATAAATAAGTTTTTCATGCATTTTAACTCATTTTAACTGAGATTTCAAAGTCTTTAAATCCTAGATACACCCCTAAATCTTTGAAATCTATCTTCCACATGATTTTTGGTGAGTTTTAAGCCCCCAAAACACAAGATCTACCACTCAAGAGCAAAAGTTAAGCATGAATTTGAGAGATTTACAAGGAAGAAGATGAAGTTTGAGAGAGAAAGTGTGGAACTTGAGGGAACTCGGGTCTCCCACCAAATCAACCTTATTTTCTTCCTTCTTTAGGTAAGATTTCATGTTTCTCCTCTTCCTTTAAGAAGTTTATAGTTGATTGAGGTAATTTACCCAAAATGGGTAGAAACCTAATTGTATATGGATATGTTTGATATGAATCTTGAATATTCTTTAGGGGAAAACTCTTCTTAAGCCTAGTTTGAGTTGAATAATATATTAATTGATGGATTTAAGTAAAAAAGAACTTAGCTTGAGTTAGGGTTTAGTGTGTATGGCAATATGTGGTTATAGATGTTGACATATAGTAGGAATTAATGAAAAATAGTTATGATTATGTATAGTAGATGCCTTTGGAAGGTGTAATTACTACCAAGTAGGCTAGCAAGCTTAAAGCTTAGATTATGAGTTGGCTTCATATTTCAGCTAAAGTTCCTCGGAAGCAAATACATTCCTCATGGAATATTAGTGAAGAAGATGGTGCTAAAAAAGGAAGTAATTGATAATTTTGCAACAAAGACCCAAAATAGTTGCTTAGAATATCTTCAACTTTTATCACTACCATTTGACATTTCATTGGCCTACCAATTGAATTTTTAATTGGATCAGAAGTAGACTCCCATCACAAATTGTAGTTAGCAATGATGGATGATGCAAAACATGGTTTGCCTAAGCATATACAAGAATTGTCCCTACCTAATAGAGAATGTATGAAATAAATGTGATCAGCTTGAAGTGTTCAATTGAACTCCAACTCCAAAGCCTATTAATAAAGCAATTAAACAAAATCTACAAAAATATAGGCAATCGAAAGACAAAACCAAAAAGAAAAAAAATTAAAGCCTTGAACGAGGCTGATGACTAAAATTCATAATAAAAAAATCTTTGCTCTGCTCCAACCTAGGAGAGGCTAGGAGAAGATATCAAAGTAAACTAAATTTAAACATTTGAAGAGAAAAAGAATCAGCATAACCGCATAGTTGAAGACTAAAAGTTTGTCTTGATATCCAACAATGGAAAAGCGCTTCAGACTTCAAGTAATATGGGTTTCATGTACCATAAAAGAAAGGCATGAACTTTTGATCAGTTCATATTTTATAGTGTTTTATAGATTAGATTGTGTATTTTTATACCTTTGATTTGTGTTTATTGTTTGGAAAATATATAATTTAGTGTTATCTTTTGATGTAAAAACAATGGAGGAAAAATGAGAAGTTTTACTTTAATTGAATGATTTGAGCATTTGCATGGAAAACAAATCCATACAGGAGTGTGGATTAACACTCTCATCATTCTGACACAGGAGTGTACATCCACACAGGAGTGTAGATCCACACGGGCGTGTGGATTTAAAGCTTAGAAGTGTAGATCCACACGGAAGGCATTCTGACACGGGAGTGTGGATGCAGACATGAAGAAAGGAAGACAAATCCACAAGGGCGTGTGGATCTACACGACCGTGTGGATTTCTGGAATTTTAAAATCTTGTGCGAATGGAACTCTACATTGCATCAGTGTGGACCCATTTTAAATACTCTAATTCTGATTGGTTAAGGAAAAAAGTTTGTAATTATTTGTTACCTTTGAGAGTGGGAAAAAGAGTCCCAATTAGAGTATAACTCATCTTAGATTTCCTAGGGTTTAAAATACATTTTGGGGGCTAATTTGAAGAGTTCTATAATTTCTACACTTTTGCATTGTTTCTTTGGAGATTTGGATGGTGGAAGAGACCTTGAAAGCCATCTCATCTTGCTTCATCAGTGTGGATTACATTTAGGGGTTATACACCATTGAAGTTGTCAAGCTTGGAGCTTTTGAGGATTGGATACCAACCTTCCAAGAGGGGTTCAAGGGAGTTTCAATTTTCATTTTCTTCTTCTTTTCTGTTGTAGCTTGTTTAGTTTTAACCTTAGAATTAATTTGACAATGGTTAAAATCATACTTGGCTAAAATTTTTGTTAGGTATTTTGTAGCTATTAGGATGTATGTATTTCCCCTTTAATTTTTAATGATATTTGATTCTTTTCATCTTTAATTATACTTATAAAGTTTTAAGTTAAATGTATGATTAGCCACCATCCATTTGAAATATAATTGATATCTTAAGAGTGAGTTATTAGACAAACCATATGTAACTTGTCCTAAAAATTGGGTTGAACGTTAATTACGCCATTAGGTTGGGTAGTTAGCGACTTAAGGCGAAATCCGTAGGAATCTTAATTCATTGTGCTTCGTGAAATTAGGGGATAGGGATTACGACTAATGTATGAACTAAATGCCTAGTTAAATCTTATAAGTAATTCAATCAAGTTTATTTTTCTCATAGTGAATTTATTCAAATATTCATTAGTTAATCTCCACGCCATCAAAACTGAATAGAATGTTTAGTTGCATCATTGCATTTCCATTGACAATTTAAGGTAGTTAAGAGTTAAGTCGAACTATTCCTTGAGAGATCGATCTCTGGGGTGTCTTGCCATTCTACAATTGGCTCGTGCATTTGCGATTACTTAATTTGAGCACATCAACTTTGCTTGAAATTATGAAATGATAGATAATAAAATTACAATCTTTAAGGAGAGCAGAAAAAATACTGTTTATTTCAACGCATATCCCATATTGAATTTGCTCGCCCATTACTCATATTGATCATTAGCCATAGATTTATCTCGAAGCCCAGAAATGTTAATACATAATATGATTACTTCAATACTTACTTTACCGATAGAATTCTACTCAAAACTTAGCTCAGATTGACTTCATGGCCTAAAAGTCCATGACATGTTATCATCTTACCACTTTTTGTGGCAAATTTTTTCTCCCCATTAAAATTTTCCCACAAAAAGTCTATTTTGTTGTAGTGAAAGCAATAAAACATCCAGATCTACACATCCTCTTCCAGGAAGAAGTTGACAATAAAACCTGAGCTAGATCTATATACTTTTCTTTTCAAAGAAGAAGTAGATGAAGGTAGTTTTTTGGAGGAATAAACACATATGAAGAACATGGCGATGGAGATAACAGCAGGAGAGGTAGATCGAAGGTAGGAAGAGAGGATACAACAAAAATCCCTTGAACAGAAGTAAAATGAAAGAGGAAATTGGAAGATAAAGAATAGAGCAAAAGGGGTGAAGAAAGGGGGAGCGGTGGCCAGATTTCGAAGATGGGAAAAGAGAGCAAACCCTAGGCCATTTTTTTGCCATTCTTCAGGAGTTGAGTTATGAGGTAGAGATGCCACATCATTTTGGTCAGTAGGAAAAAAATTAAGGACAGTGTAAAACAGTGTCATTTTGTAGATGTATTGTCATATGAGTTGAGGGTGGGAAGGTAATTGTGAAAAAGATTGTTATTTGATCAGTGAATCTCCAACGGATATATATATATATATAGTGAGCAATCTTTGCTTCGCATACATAACATGCAAATATAAGCACTAATTGATAGATCAACACAATACAGATTATACATTGTAAATATGATATTTACTAAACATATAAGAAGTACAAAATACTTAACAAATATAAATATGCATCATTTAGAGTACTAATTAGTACAAAGGAAATGGATGTATAAGATATTTTGATTTTGGGGTTCTCCATCCCCAGCGGATGTGGGGATGGAGATCAAAAAAATTTCACCATCAGAGATCAGAGATGGGACGAGAATTTCGGGATCAGGAATGAGGAAATCCGCCTCGAACCTTTCTCGTTGCCACTCCTACAGACTAAGAATATAAAGGCCAATATTGTGAGATGAAATTAACATCAGTAGCGCATATAGGGTGAATTTCACGAATGGTCTTCCAATTATATAACTCGTAACAACTCAGTATCTGAAAAATTATTCGTAACACAAAGGTACTTCAATTATATAAATTGTAATAATTCAGTACCTCAAAGATTATTTACCAATTATATAACTTGTAACAATTCAGTGTTTGAAAAATTATTCGTAACACAAAGGTACTTCAATTATGTAAATTGTAATAATTCAGTATCTCAAAGATTATTTATAATACAAAAGTAATTCAATTTTTATTTTATAACACAAAAGTATCTCAACTTTTATTTTGTAACTAAATAGTACTTTCATCTTTGACTGTAAGTCTCTCTAACATAAATGTGATATAAAATATTTACATCAGATAAATTTTAATAAAAATAAAATTAGCAGTAATATTCACATTAGATAAATTTCAATTTTACTGATTGGGTATTACAACTAATTTTGTTTTTATTAAAATTTATCTGAATATTTCATATTTATATTTTTGTTAAAGAGACTAAGAAGTGTTTAAGAGTGCTGTTGAGTATTCCAAAAACAGATTTTGAATTTTTTTCATTTAATTTTTTTAATTTTTATGAATTGTTTTTTTTTCAAATATGCTTATGGAAAAAATATTTATTTATCTGTATCTACCAAAAATAGTTTTCAAAACTCAAAAAAGTTAAAAATACAAATTTCTTTTCCAAAAAGCTTTTTTTCCAAACACAATACTAAATGAACCTTAATAGTTGAAGACATAAGTACTATTTAGTTACAATATAAAAGTTAAGATACTTTTGTGTTACAAATAATTTTTAAAGTACTGAATTATTACAATTTATATAATTGGATACATTTGTGTTATAAATAATATTTGAGGTACTGAGTTGTTACAATTTATATAATTGGGGTACCTTTGAGTTACAAATAATTTTTCAGGTACCGAGTTGTTACAATTTATATAATTGGAGGACTGTATGTGAAATTCACCCAGTATATATAGTATGGATCCCTCGATTGACAAATAATATGCAAGTTCAAAAAAAAAAACTTCAAGGGATGATAGAGGAGGCATGATGGTTTTGTAAGACCAAAAGAGCAATCATATTTCATTTAGATAAACAAAAAAAAAGTGTTAGCAATGTTCAACTAAAAGAAATCACAACATTCATAACTAGTTCCAAAAGGGCATTACCTCCATCATGTTAACAACAAGGACCAAATTTCCAAGCAGGGTTATCTAGGGAATAAGATAATCTCAATAGTGGACACAAACTTTAGGCAGAAAATATATATTATGTGCATAGACACTTCACATAGTTCAAGCAGCACATCTAAACATTAAAGACAAAAAGAATTTCACATAATTTTCCATCCCCATCTAAAAGGCTTGAGCAAAAGAGGGTCAAGTTCCTTGACAACCAAATAGTAATAGGCAAACAATTCTACTAGCACAATTCTGAACTGTAACAATTTTGTCAAAATATAAAAGTAAATGTAATAGGCAATTCCAATCTAGCATTGCCTTCTATGCAGAGTGCATAACATAAAATGGTGCAGATATAAAGTAAACTATGCATAATGTAGAAAATAAAACTACTGAATGCAAAATATAAAATGGTGCAGCCTAGAAAGTAACAATGAACACTAAGCAGTGTGAAGAAGAGTGGATTGCAACAAAATAGAGATAGCAGTATGAGTAGTTATCAAAAAAATGCTGCAAAGGGTATCATGTCCGTGATATAGACCTTGACCGTATACAAGTATTGCTGTCGTTTGTACCGTAATACCGAGACGTACCGACTAGAGTCTAAATATGGACATATGATGTGAGAAATCTAATTTAATATGATGCTTAATATGAATATTGAGTTGATTTGATGAAACGTTGCGATTTCGTGTCAGGCACGTAAATCAAAGCAACGAATTGGGCCGAGAATACAGGATTTTCGTCCAGCGGTGAGAATTCGAATTAAGCATACCATAATGGGGAGAATAATATTTTAAGGCTATAGGTGAAGTTATATGGAGATATTTTGATATTAAAGACTCCAATTTGTAGAAATAATGTTCTCGGTGTAGATTTACAGTCCGATATTCTAATTGAGAGTTAGAAATGTGCGTTTACTATTGCAATGATACCAAGGTGATCACAATTGAATTCTAAGATTTAAAAAACTGATAATTTAGAAATCGAACTTTAGATAAATTTTTATTGGCATGATTTAGAAAAAGAACTAAACGGTAAAAATGTAATTTTCACATTGATGGTCGTTTTGCAAAATCGAAAAGACCATTCCGAAGAGAAAATTTTTCTGAGAAGAATATTGGTATATTCAATTTTAGGAGATAAGGTCATTTGAAATATGAAATTTAAAAAAAATAAATTTGCTCAAGTACTAAATTAAAAATTTGGAAAGTTGGTGGAAAAAGTTCAAAGTCAAAGTTTATTTTGGATAAAATCCAAAATATCTTTTTCATTAATTTTAATTGACCAATAGATGCAATAATTAAGATTAATTAAGTACTAATCAACTATAAAAAGTCAAAAAAATCAACAATTCATCAAAAAAAAAAACCCCATCATCTTCTTCTCCTTCCTTTGCACGACCACCATGTCATTTCCCTTAATTTCTTTCAATTTTCTCTCACAAATTACCATAATCCAAGCCTAAAGAGGTATAAGAAATTAAGTAGTGGTGAAAAAAATATTTTTGGAGGAAAATCAAATATTGGTCAAAAATTCCAAAAAAAAATTGATGTGAAATTTTCTTCACTTTTCTCTCAAATTTTCATTGATTTAAGTTTATTTGAATGATTGTTTTAAATAAATTTTAATTTGGTAGTGTATTTGATGTTGAATTGTGAAAAAGAAGAATTAAGGTTTTGTAGGAAAATTATGAAAAAATTAAATAAAAATGGATAATGAGTAGAATGAGATTTAAGGAAGATGGATATGGTGAAAAATTGATGAAAATAATTTTTAAGAATTTTTGTGAAATTTTTAGAAATTTCCCATAATTATAGCCAAATTTTTGAAAAATTATTTTGAAGGATTTTGTACTATAAAATGATGAAAATTGAGTTAAATGGAGTGTTTAGAAATAGAAGATAATTTTTGGAATAAACGAAATATTTTGGTAAATTTTTTGGTTTTTGGCCTAATTATTGAAAAATTTATTGAAAATTATTGAAAATTATTTTGGTGAAATTGGTGATGAAAAATACAAGAAAATGGGTTAAAGAGATCGTAGAAATTTATTTGGATTTTTTAAAGTATTTATTGAATTAATAGAAATTTTGAGTGGAAAAATAGATTTTTGGAGAAAAAAAAAATGAAAGTAAAAGGAGAAAAATAATTTGAAGAAAAAAATAAGAAAAATAAAATGTTTACAAAAAATAATATTGGAAAAATTTTAATAACGTCGGAAAGCGTGTTAAGTAACCAAAGTTTTGAATTATGCGTCAAATGCATGTAACAAGAAAAAAATAATACAATATGAGATTTTGATATATGAAAAAAGCAGAAAGTATTGGAAAATTTTATTTTCAATAAAATATATGTTAAAGATGACTCTGTAGTTGATCAGAAATTATTGTTGGTCAAGTACATTTACGAGACTGGTGTCGAAGGTAAACCGGAAAAAGTAGCCGACAGACATCGGCACATAAAAGTTAAAGTCTGTATAATAATTTATAATTTTAATCATTAAATGTTAAAAATATGATTTTAGTGAAATTTTAATTTAAATAAATTTATATGATGAATATGAAATTGAGAAATAATTATTTATAGCCAATATTAACACAAAAAAATATATTTTCATCTTGTTTACTTGAATGATAAAATAGTTTGAAATATTATAAAAATTCATATTTGATAAGATTTTGATATTTTAGCTTTTATATTAGCACAGACAATAGTTTAGGAAATTATTAGCATGTCAATAGGGTTATTAATCTGGTGGATTTCATGTGACCATATATTATACTTTACCGCCCAGTAGATTTCCTGTGGTCGTATGATATATATACATTCAATCCGGTGAATTTTCTCGAACCATGCAATATAATTTATTCACAATATTTTCTTTGATAGATACTCTTCGTTTTTCTGTTATTAGTTTATGATAATTTAATATACAGACATGACAAAAAAAATTTATGATTTTATGATATTGATGAATGATTTTATATTTAATATTTTCTATAAATGATTGTTATTATAAATTCTTGTATCACTGAGTTATATAATTCAGCGCAAGAGTTTATTTTTCTATCGCGCATATTTAAAATAAAGATAAAACGACAAATATTGTAGATATAAATAATATAAAATCGCTGATAGTGAACCCACAATATAGCCAAGCAGTAATGATAACCATTCCGAATGAATTGACTTTTTCTTTTATATTTTGTTATTATGGTATTAGCAAAGTAAATAAAAAAAATTTAAATACTCATACACAGAAATATAAGTAGAGCGCGGATTTAAAGTTATATTGTATATATTCTTGTTTTATATCTTCCTCTATTTAAATAAAAATTTTATAGTATTTTATGTAATTGTTTAAATATTTTGATATCGATTTTATAAATCGTAATACTACTTATCAGTCTAATATACAATAGTATATTTATGGAAGGGTAAGGGGTATTCCAAAGGGTATCTGAAAATCCATTTTTTACGTAATCAAATAACAAACAAATGAATAAATTAAGACAGAAAAGCATGAACTTTACTATAACCAACTCTAAATGTAATGAAAGCCCTGTCATCCCTTTCCAGGCAAAGGATATATAATCTAATAACATATTAATAGAAAATAGCCAAAAAGTAAAAATCAATAAGACATAATAAATTGAAAAAAAAATTGGAAAATAAAGAGATTGATAATACACATCCAAAATAGAAAAATACAACTACTACCAAAGAATAAAGAGAAAACCTCAGTTCTTCAATTTTACCAGATTAGCTAATAATAATAATAATAATACTAATACTAATAATAATAATAATAGTTAAGATTAATATATTCTTAGCAAACCACTGATTATCGAAAGATATATAAACGATCAACACAAATTCCTACTGAGTTCGCCAAAGAGCATGATATACACGAAAATATTTCCTTTTAACCCATCCAAAACAATTACATAAAAAAGAGGAAAAATAGAAATTAGCTGATAGGCTCAAAAGCAAGATTAATTGAGAGACCAATGAAGCTTTTACTGGAAAAAAAAAACTGTCGAAGCCTCCACAGCAAGCTAGATTTTATCACTCTAATCACTCTTCAAGTTAAGCTTTCAGTGTTTAAGAGTATCCAACAAACAGCTAAAAAAACAGATAACCATAAGGAACAATTAAACAAAAAAAAAAAAAAATAAGAATAGAAATTAGCTAACAGGCTCAATATCAAAGTTAAATTGAGGAGTCGATTATGCTTGTACCAGAAAAAAAGCTTCTAAAGCCTTAGCGGTAAGCTGGATCTTATCACCACCCCGCTTCAAGTTCAGGTCTCAGTGTTTGAGAGTATTCAACTAAAAGCTAAAAAACCAAATAAACTCATCAGAAAAAAATTAAACAAAAAAAGAGTAAGAATAGAAATTAGATCATAGGCTAAAAATCAAAATTAATTGAGGAGTCGAAGAAGCTTTTACTAAAAATAATACAGACAAGTACAAACTTAAATTTGTTGCTGCTAGTATCGACAGTGGAAGCGTCAGCGGTGACGGCGTCCGACGAGAGTGGGAGAAGGGTTTCCTTTTTCGTAGTTTAGAGAGAGGAAAAAAACTGAAAAACAGATCTGATAATTCAGGAGAAACAAAGTATAAATTTACTTTTAATGCCTAAACAGATGATCAAGAAAGATTTGAAGGTAAGGAATTCCCAGGTGCTAAATAGCTGTCCATGGCTTGAAATAACAACACCGTTTTTCTGCTTGTGCTGGGGGATGAGCAATTCCAAAGGATTATGAGCAATCCCTCCATCCTCGGCATGGTATCTTTAAGCACTATGGTAGATCTGACTTTTCTTCCTAAAACAATAGAGAAAAACAAATTAGAGCTACAATATATATGAAAAAATTTTAAAAACCGTGAGTGAAAGGTAGATCTGGTAGGATTATGAGCAATCCCTCCATCTTCGGCATGAGATCTTTAAGCACCGTAGTAGATCTGACTTTTCTTCCTAAAAAAACCAAGAAAAACAAATCAGCTCTACTATATATATATATATATATAAAACCGAAGGAGATTTCCACTGTTCAAATAACAGTGTTTTCTGCAATTACCTTACTGCCCCCATCTTATGGCTAAACTTCTCCATAAAATGGTGACGTTCTATATTCCCCAGCTTACTCTAGAACACCTCAAACTAAACGACGTCACATTGGCTTTGAGTAAAAATCCAAAGAAACCCTAGCACCTGGACATTGTTTACTTTTTGATCTTCAGCAGCCTTTCCCCTTTCTCTTCCCCACTCCTGCTCTCCTTTTCTTCCTCCCCCCTTCCCTCCTCAATTCTTCTTCGTTCTGCTGAATCCACCTTTCAGTCATAGTTTATATATATATATATATATAATATTTTATACTAATAATATATATAAATCAAATTTGATATATATATATATATATATTATATAATATATATAATATTTAATTTGATATATATATATATATATATCAAATTAAATATTTTTTAGATATAATATTTTAAACTAATAATTAATAATTTTTATAAATTATAATTTTTTTTATATATGAGTCATTCAAAGTCATGCAATTGAATCTATTAGATACTCGTTTTATGATATGAATCATAGACATACCAATATTTCCGATGTATCATATGATGAACCATTAAATATTAACTAATACTAAAATAAATTTTAATTAATTAATCATACAATTTAATTAATTAATTATATATTTTTATATTATTAATGTCATTATTTATGTGTTATAATTATTTTAATTGGTTAATTAATAATTATTTAACTTATTTTAATATAATATAATATTATAGTTTAATTAATTTTATAATATTAATTATAAATATCGTTAAAATGTGATATTAATATAATTAATTTTATATATATCGTTAAAATTAATTATCAAATTATACTTTAATCAATTCACTCATTTAAAATCATGCATTTGGATATGTACTTGATAGTCATTTAATAACATGATTTCTTCGTTGTGATCTAGAGGTATTTCTAAGAAATTCTCAAAATATACCTAATATATTCAAAGATAATTTCTCTCATAGAATTTCTTAAGAATTCACAAGTTATATCCAAAGTATACTGAAAGTATTCTCAAGGTTTTCCTAAGGTATTTCTATAAAATTTTCAAAAGTATACTGAAATATTCTCAATATATATCCAAGATATATATTTCTAAGAAATTCTCAAAAAATTATAAAGGAATGCCCAAGGTATATTCTCAGGAAATTCCTTGAGAATTCTTTGAGAATTTCCTCCATGTATTTTTCAACATGTTTCCAAGGAATACACAAAGTATCTCAAAGGTACTCCCAACATATTAGCATTGAATGTCGAAATATATACCAAAGTATTTCTTAACATTTACGTAGATATTTCCAAGAATTCCACCTAGAAAATTCCTTCAAACTTCGTAAGGTATACCAGAAGTATTCATAATGAATACTGTGACGCCCTACCTATATAACAGAGCTATGCTCATTATAACACATTATAACGGAAACAATCTCATTATATAGATAGAATGTCACTATATATACTTATCTTATTACTGAATAATTATCATCTCATATGTCAAGTTCATATATATACATTGATCATATCATAATGGCTCACATACATTTTTTTTTTTTCACATTATATACAACAACATTTAGTTTTGGGCTCTAGGTCTCATACATGATCAGTATATATACATCATAACTGTATAATATTACATATCATTATTGCTATTCTCATATGCATATTTATACAAGATACAAAATATGATGGCTTAGACCCACAAACCGGATCATAGATATCATCTCTGAATATGGGCACTAGCTAACTTCTCTTCTCAACTTCAACTTTATATCTACAAGTTCCTGAACTTATGTGAGAAAAATACACGCTAAGCTATCTTTAGCTTAGTGGTACATATAGCATTGAAATTTTTCCATGCAACCATACAAGAATATAGAATAAAAGATATAATGACATATGAGCATATAAATCATATTTAAGAAAAAATAGAGAAATAACGTTTCAAATATATGCAGTAATCATGTTCATGTCATATTACATTTCTCATACTTTTACCATTATTCTTGTCATTAATACCTCTTGTTTCTCAACCTTATCAGTCTTGTTCATTTTATTTTTCAATTAAACCACTTTAACAAATAACTCAAGCCATATTCCCGGACTAACCGGATACGGGGTGCTCATCCAAGCTTCTCAAGTCAAGTGCACTCATATCTGAGCTTAGTTAACTTGACTAAGTATAATAAATATGAGTACTAGGAACATGAACACCTAGACCAGGGCTAGTCAACCTAATTCTTACTCATATATCTCGTTGATATGTATCGCTTATCCACTTTATGGTACACCATCTACCCTAATGTAGTCCTTAGGTAGAGAAATAGACATTTATATCAAAGTATCTATGTATTTAACCCTTATTCTTTTATATTCCCATCACATTACATATAACTAATGCATGTTCATATATCACATTTAGGTTCATTCACATGTTTTCATATGATTTAACATTATACTTTAGCATTTAGA